>CM040432.1:4354029-4483989 GCA_022702705.1 Papilionanthe hookeriana x Papilionanthe teres
GAACTTAGTTGCTTGAGCGAAAGCATATCACCATCATCGACATCTGAATTTTCACCCTGCACCACATTCACAGACTTTGATGATACATCACATTTCTCCTCAGTCTGTTTCTTCAGCTTTGGACAATCCCTCCTCATATGACCTGGCTCCTTGCAATTGTAGCAACGAATCGTCTGTTTGCCTTTAGACTTGGATCTGGAATTCTGCCTTCCAGAACCCTCCTCTTTCTTGCTTCCACGATTCTGATTACCCTTAACATATAAACTATTGTGCATTCTGCTTCCGCTGGTTGTGAGCCAACAACGCTACAGCAATCTTATCAACTTTAATAGTTTATTTCTCATATGTCAGAGTAGTCACCAGATGTTCATAGGAAGAAGGCAACGAACACAACAAAATCATTGCTCGGTCTTCATCCTCTATATTCACATCAAGCCTTAATAAATTCGTGATTATTTGATTGAAATCATTAACGTTCTGTGCTAGATCAGAACCTTCATGCATTTTGAGCCCATACAACTTTTGCTTCAGATATAATTTATTCGTCAGGAATTTTGTCATAAATTGAGTCTCCAATTTCTTTCAAACCTCCCCTGGAGATTTCAGATTCATTACGTGGTACATAACTTCATCTGTCAAACATAGTCGTATGGTTGATGCCGCTCGTTGTTGCAATTCTTCCCAATCTTCATCCTCCATGGCATTTGGTTTCGTTGCCCGCAAAGCTTTAAGGATTCCTTGTTAAGCCAACAAATCTTTCACCCGTGTTTGCCACAACCTGAAGTTCCCAGTTCCATCGAACTTCACCGCCTCGAATTTTGCACTAAAAATTGTCATTTGAAAATTATCCTGCAACAAACTTCTCCTGCTGATTTGCAAAAGCCCAAAAATTTCTTACTCATAATCCTTCCAAGAAAATTCTTCTCCGGCAATCTCCTCTTAATTAATTTTCCTTAATTAAATTTTCCTGAAAAGCAACACAGGAAATTAATTAAGTTTCCTAGAATGCAGCGGAGGAAAATAGAAAATTTTCCTTAATCCATTAATTAAGCTTGCCATAATTAGCTCTCCTTAATTGCCTCCAGCAGCCAAAACTTAAAACAATTAATTAACTGCTTCAATTAAGCACTTAATTATCTTATTTCCTGCCTTCCGCGTCCGCCTCCAACAAAGAAAACTTCCTTATGTGAAATTTCCTTTCCAGCAAAAAAAAAGAAATACTTCCTTCCTTCTCCTTTAATCAAGTTTTTTTAATTAAGCCTTAATTAATCCAGCCTTTCCCAGGCTTAATTTCCATAAGGAAAGAAAAAAAAAAATTTCCTGCTCTCACGTCCCGCAGAAAAAAAAAATCTTGCCTTTTCCGCCTCGCGAGAACAGCTTGCTGACCTGCCCCGCGAACCTCTTCCGCCGTTGCCGCATACTCCTTACAGGAAATATTCCTCTCCGGGTTCTTGCCGATTCTCTGTGATTCGCCGGTCGCAGAACCTGCTCGCAGGTTCTGAAGCTCCGCCTAACCGTCCATACACTCCTACATCGCGAAC
Organism: Papilionanthe hookeriana x Papilionanthe teres; assembly: GCA_022702705.1. Taxonomy (NCBI): domain Eukaryota; kingdom Viridiplantae; phylum Streptophyta; class Magnoliopsida; order Asparagales; family Orchidaceae; genus Papilionanthe; species Papilionanthe hookeriana x Papilionanthe teres. The sequence continues at coordinate 4,355,571 of CM040432.1, forward strand.
CTCGTCGAGCCTTCTGTCGCGATCAGCGAACTCCTGATGTCGCGAACTTCTGTTTCGCGAACCTTCCCGTCTCGTCCTGCCTGTAGCAGAAGGCGAACAGTACCGAAGTGCCGGTGGCCCCTAAGCGAACTTACAAACTCTCGTTGTTGAACTCTTCTGCGCTGAAATGTTGAACTCGCCAGAAAACACCGAAGCCATACCCTCCGAGCTTCTTTGTTGTTCCTGCACCACCAAATCTCAAATCCAGCATCAAAATTCTTCTCTGCCCTCGAATCTCTTCTTGCCCCCTCGAACCTCGCTCTGATACCACTTGTTTAAAAATTTAGGGCAAAGTAACGCAAGAATCGACGCAATCCAGAAGAACACACAGACATTTAACGAGGTTCGGCAAAGATGCCTGTGTCCACGGGAGCAGAGCGGCGACTTTCTTTTCACTAATCAGAAAAGAGTACAAAATACGAGATTGCAACCATTAGCCCTAGGGCTACTCACTAGGCTTATTTATAACTGTAGATTACAATATGTAATTACCAAATTACCACTGTATTAAACCGTGGGGCCTTGCCCCTGCACCCTCAACCCACATAATAAACTCCTCAGATTCGCTCGCTCCGCTCCAACATTAATTCCATATTAGGTATATGAGCCGTGCTTAACAGAGGTCACTGGTGGAAGGTTGTCGATGGGACTGACGACTTGAGCGAGCGACATGCGTGAAGATCGAGTAGGCCTCAAGCCCCCTTCGGGCACCACGAGTTGGTCTCGTGAGGTAGAGCCGACGACGAGCTAGTCTTACCTCGGGAATGCCAATGGCATGGTCGCCTACGAGAGCACGTGCAGCACGCGGCTAGGGCATCGATCGGGATCCAAACCTGGTGCCTGAACCTTTTCTCCTTTTAAAATAAAATACATTTCCTTTTTTATAATTTTAGACATTTAATTTGCGTGCATTGATTTATGTGTCATTCTCACATGTATGTAACCCAAGCAATATGGGTGTCCTCCGGGTGTCCTTCATATGTAAATTCAATGCTCCGGATGCAATCGTACGATCTGTTTCATTATTCGAGGTTATCCGGATAAATTCATTAATGATTGAGCCGATTTTCACCCGATTAGCACACAACGCGGCGAATGAGACTTGTTTGTCCAATCGAACTGCTCAACAAATAAAATAATGGCCGGTCTTCGCATATGCGAAAGCTAAAGTCCAGCAAGTCGACTCGGCCAAGTGTTCCTCAACACACGTCGGAGGTTACGTGCATCAACACATGCATCAATGAATGTTCCATACTCTTCGAACGGACATCCTATACTCGTGATATCAAAAATTAATACTAACAAGAACATTAGTACTTCAATACTTTTTAATTACAAAGAAATACAAATTTATCTGAATAGTTATCAATAAAAAGGAAAAAAAAAATTATTTTAAGTATTCTATCAAATTTTAGTTAGCATTGAAATTTCGAAGGAAATTATATATATGTATATATATATATATATATATATATATATATATATATATATATATATATATATATATATATATATATATATATATATATATATAATCAAATAAATTTTATATTAGCTTAAAATAAATGTAGTGCTTAAATATTTAATCAAAATACCTTTTGCCCAATTTTTTTATAATCACTCTAGGGTTTTTTAAGTGAGTCGAGCCCAAATCAAGCCACTCCTGACCTAAGCGCAATTTCTTTTTCAAGTAATAAAATTTAAGTTAGAACTTAATTCTTAGAGTTCAAATTAGCCCACAAGCCAAATTATTTATCATAAAATAGAAAATAAATTTAATTCAACTAATAGTTATAATAACATATTAAAATATAAGACAAAATGTTTGAAAAAATCCATTAAATAAAAATAATAAAAATAAAATTTGCAACTACTTTTTTACTTAAATTTTATATACCCACATGTTTTAAGTGCATTATATTATATATATTCTTTTTAAAAAAAACAGGCTCAAGAGCCAATATGACTAACTTACGATTGGATCAACCTCAACTTTTAAACTCATGAAGCTCAACTCACAAGCTATTTATCAAATCATGTGAGCCAACTAAAGAGTCAACCTGACACATTCACATCCATAATCACTCCAGACTTCATCCATATATCAAATACTAATCACCAAATGAAAAATAAAAAAATCAGCATAAATTTTCCATTTAAAATATCCATTGTTTAACTTCAAAATCTCAGGGAGGACCAAGAAATAGAGTATATAGCTGGAGAAATACAATAATAAACCTAAAAATAATGATAATAATAATAATCAACAGAATCAACTGAGCAAGTATCTCATTCTATATCAAACAAGAAACAAAAATACCAAATCATTTCTCTTTAGTCTGCAAGGAAATCCTAAAAAGCATTCTCACAAAGCCTGCATCTCCAAATTGGTCGAGTGGTGATTCTGGGAACCGCCAGTAGCGGAAGCAGCTGCAGCTTCCTGATTCTGATTTGCGCTCATTTCTTGAATGGCGGGCGGGTTGACGACCGTCATCGGAGTTACAGTGGTTTCAGATAGGCGAGCCTTCATCTCCCTGTGTTCCTGACAGTTCGCGCACAGGTGGAAGCAGCAATGGGTCATACAGGGATCGCATGGAGAGTTCTGCAAGCCATCAGATCAATATGTTAAGGAGTGAGAATATTAGAAACATATGGAAGATTTACATACATACCACAAACAGTTATCTAACATCCTAAGTTTTATATTTACACTAGTAATATATTGGTGTCATAATCCTTCTCACTTGTGAAAAGAAAATAATGGTTGTATTTTTGATCTGATTCAGAATTGAATAGTATGCATGTAAATATGAATGTTTAGGTGTTAGATATGTAAATACGTAAGAATTGTGTGGTATATATGTAAATGCCCCATAATCATAATATATGAAAGATTTACATACATACAACTCAATTCCTATATATTTACATATCTAACACCTAAACTTCAATTTTTACATGTGTCATCTTACTTTTGCATCAAAAGGTGTATCTCGATTTTTAGAAGTTCAAACAGTGGCAATTTTGTTGTGATATGAAAGATTTAGGCAGTATAAATGCAAAAAAAAAAAGTTCAAGGTTTTAGATATGTGAATAAAAGGTTGTGTGGTATGAATGTAAATGCCCCTATCAAAAATATATATCACAAAAATGTTAAATTTATAATTAAGTTAATTATCTTTGTAAAATTTTCATTTTAAATGCTTATAAAACTAACATTCTACTATTTTCATATATAATAACATTTCTACTGAGTTTTTTTTCTTATAATTAGCATTTCTTTTATATCAATCTGAAAAATCTAATTATTTTAATCAAGTACTCTTGAAAAATAATTTTTCATTAAAATTTTCACTGGATAATCTCTCAAATAACATATCCATCTTTTCATCATGTCTATTTCTAACTAAAATCCTATCATCTATGCTTTCAAAGCATCTTTTTAAATTTCTTATATTTTTGCCTTTATCATTCTATTCTCTCTCTATCATTTTCACCTTGAGCACAAAGTTTAGCATATAAAATGTCAAAAGTGGGAGCTTTTGCATTGTTCATTACATTGGACAAGGTTTTCATTTTGTTATGATTATTATAAGAATCAGTAGTATTCAAGTTTTAGCACTTACAAGAAAATTAAAAAACATTCACTTCCTCACTCCACTAAATCTTCTTACTAATTTACTAACAATCAATTTATATACCATCCTAAAATTTCTACATCAATTTTCTTAATAAAACTAGCCATCTTATTTCGCATTAAGTTTGACAAGGCTAAATAATTCCAATTTGCCTCTCTTAATAATCAATCTCAAAATATTAATAATTCTCACCTTTCAAATTCCAACACCTTATGTAAGCGAAGTAAATTTTTTTACTATTTTCTTTATATATATAACATATACATCACAACCATTTCATGTTATGTGATTCAACTCCTCTAGAATCACTTGCAATCTTTGCACACACACAGAAACACACACACACACACACCCACACACACAAAAAAATCATTCCAATTTATATGTAGTCAAATACTTAATCATAATGTAAAGGGTTTTCTCAATTGCAATGTTTCAAGTTACTATGAAATTAAGTAAAACTTATCCTATTGAATTTATTATATTTAACTCTATACCCACCATGAATCCATTTGTGGATTTGGTTTGAAACTGTGTCCACTTAAATCACCACATATATATTCTTTTTGTGGTAAACCTTGCAACAATTCATTCGTCTATTCACAAACCTAGTTCTTAAACTACATTCTAGTCAACATTAAAAAGCATAAACACTAATCATATTTATAATTTCATTACCAATAACAAAAGTAATGGCAATCACCCTAACAATAATACTATCCATCTCAATAATTTACACTTTCAACTCTATGTTCATTACTAATAAAATCCATTTCTATTGTTAACACGTCCAACTTAACATTTTGCAAGGTCCTTGAATTTGATTCTTTTTTCATTTAATTATTTTATAGATGATATTTATTCTTCTTCTAATCAATGTGCCCATCAATGCTCTTTTCTTCTTATTTAAAATCACAATATTTCATGTGGCAAATCTAATCCTAACGTTGAACTAATCAATTATTGCTTACTTTTTACCGCATTCGAATTAAGTTGAAATGTATCACCTGGGTGACTTACTAAACAACAATTATTTACATTCTAACACTTCAAAAATTCAAATTTGGTTCAATTTATCATACTATACATAAGTTATTTATTTTTCATCATCCTTTGCATCAATTTTCATCTTTTGCACATCATCCATTGGTGCCTGCAATCCAGATTTGCGTGAAACTAACTACTGGCACTTAAAACTCAGAACCTGAAAAATATCAGGTTTGCTCCAAGACAAGCCCAAAATATCTCCTAGGAACATCATTATTAGGAGATGTAAAAGAGTAGAATTGAGCACAAGTCACCCTCAACTTGAGCTTGATTAATTAATCAAGTTTAAACTCGAGCTCGGCTTAATTCTACAAGTTTAAGATTATGAAAGAAAGAAAATAATATTAATTCAAGCTAGGTTACATGCAAGCCACACAATTCATATGCATCTACATATCCAAAATCTAAAATTTCATATTTACACATAATACTTTAGTGTCATGAATCTATGGATGAAAATGAATATTTCTCTTTTAAAGAAATTGTGATGGTGGGATGTTTTATTTGATGTTAAGAGTTTGAGTGGTGTGCATGTAAATAAGAATGTTTAGGAGGGGTTAGATATGTAAATAAATAAGAATTGAGTGTCATATATGTTAATATCCCTATAATAAAATGAGCAATTAAGAGATAAATAACAATAAATAAGTTGATATAAAATGTTAAATATTATTTTTTAAACATTTTTTATAATTCAAAAATAAAGTCTTGAAGTTTAATATATTTTGAATATAGTTTATATTAATTATTTTTAAACTAGCCAGTTTACAAACTAACAAGTCAAGTTATTGCTGGCTCGAGCTTAATTTGTTAGGCCATCGAGCTCACCTCATAAGCCATTTAAGCCATGTATCGAGACGAGCTCGAGCTGGCTCATAAATCAGCTTGACTCAGTTGCACCTCTCGACAAAACTCTAAATATTGTTCATTCAAAGCACTGGTGGCCATGAAAGGGGGAGAGAGAGATAAACAAATAGAGAGAGAGAGAGAGAGAGAGAGAGAGAGAGAGAGAGACCTTCAGATGATATTTCTTCTGTAACGACTGCCGAAATATACCGGTGTATATACCACACATCCACCAACCAAACAAGAGTCCTTCGCCTATGAGAAAAGAGGTCCGAGGATCAACGCCGTGGAACATCGCTGTAGCAGCTGCAAGCGCAATGCCACCCTCGACGCAGATAGCATGCAATATGCATGGTTGTCTCCATGAAACATCTTCTTTAATCCTCTCCACGTTACGACCAAACAGTACACACGGGCAAAACAACCCAGTCAAGCCTACAAAGCACAATTTCACTTCTGTTTTAGTTCAGGTAAATGTTTCAAGGGGCAATTACATACATACCACATAATTCTTATGTATTTACGTATTTAACTCTTAAGTATTCATATTTACAGGCATGCCACTCAAAATGGTTAACATCACATCAAAAATGCCACTCAAATTTTTAACATCACATCAAAAATGCCACTATGACTATCTTTTTAAAGGCAAAAATCACATTTTCATGCATATTTTTATGACATCAAGGATTTATAAGTGTGAATATCAAATTTTGGGTGTTAAATATGTAAATGCATTTGAAATGAGTGGTATGTATGTCAATTTTCCATGTTTCTACACTAACGTTAAAACAAAATGCCAGCTACAGGTAAACCTTAATGAAATAGAAAAGTGATATTAGAAAAAAATTAAGCAAGCAAGCAATTGGTCTTGTGCATTGCCCGGGTAATACAGCAAGAAGTATTATAAAAAAAAACCTCTTTTAATAGATAGAGACATTTACATATGTGCATACAACCCAATTCCTATGTGTTTACATATCTAACACAACTTCACCTTTTTACATTTATAACACCGAAATCTTTCATATCACATTAAAAAAAACCAAAATTTTAACTTTTAAAAATTGAAATACACATTTTCATGAAAAGGTAAGGTAGCATATTTAAAAAGTGAATTTTAAAAGTTCGATATGTTCTCTTTTTCTTTTTTAAAGTTACAAATGCATACATAAGAATTGAGTGGTATGAATGTAAATCTTCCTGAAAGATAATAACTTATCACCAGATATTATATATTAAAGTGAGGTGAAAGACCTGTTATAGAAAGAGACATAGAGATGGACAAAAACTTTGATACCAAAGCGATGGACAAGGATTATATTTTTCCCAAAAAATAGCAGTCGAGTAAAAGAGTAAATATTCAGAACACATGACCTGAAGTATAGAAATGTAGGCATAAATAACTAAGCCAAGATCCGATCCATATATCAGGAAAAACTTGAACAAAATGCGAGCTTAACCAACTATACATAGAAAAGGAAGATTCACATACATATCACTTAATTCGTATGTATTTACATATCTAACACCTAAACCTCAATTTTTAAATATATTTGACCTTATCTATGCAAGAAAAGGTGCATTTCACTCTTTCAAAGTTAAAATAGTGCTTTTTTATGGGATATAAAAAATTTGGGTAGTATAAATTTAAAAAAGTAAAATTTAAGTGTTAGATATGTAAATACATAAGAATAGTGTGGAAGTATGTAAATGCCCCTAAAAATAATGACCAAGAAAAGTAGGATGCTGAGAAATTATTTGTATATTTCATTTTCCAGTAGTGTGCATCAGCACTCTATGTATGGTCGAAAATTTGTTCTATAACACCACAATACATATGGGAGAAATTTTGAAGAAAATTCTTCTTTGGAAGAAGAACGATAGGAATGCAACTTATATACTGCTAAAGGTGCAGATTTGAAGCTAATTGGTTTACTGATAGTTCAACGTTGTCATGTTATTGTATCTGATTTGTTTCCTCCAAATAATCAATTTAAAAAATATATATACCTCATTTAATGAAATCTAGAGGTAAGAATACATTATTTTGTAACATACGGTCTAATGTCAGAGAATCACATTCAGTTAACTTTTGGGGCATTTGCATACATACCAACCATTTCTGTACACAATTCTTTTTTGGAAGAAGAACGACAGGAATGCAACTTACTGCTAAAGATGCAGATTTGGAGCAAATTGGTTTACAGATGGTTCAACCTTGTGTCATGTTCTTATGTCTGATTTCTTGCCTTCTCCAAATAATCAATTTTATCTATATCCGATTTAATGAAATCTAGAGGCCAGAACACCTTATTATTTTGTAATTATATGGCATAAGTTCAGAGCTCACCTTCAGTTAACTTTTGGGGCATTTACATACATAGCACCCAGTTCCTATATATTTGTATATCTAACACCTAAACTTTGCTTTTTACATGTATACCACTCAAATCTTTCATATCACATCAAAAGTACCATCATTTTTAAAAAGTGAAATATATATTTTCATGCATAAGGTGGTATGTATGTAAAAAGTTAAAAGTTTAGATCTGTAAATACTTAGGAATTGAGTGGTATGTCTGTAAATTTTCTTTTTATGTTCTTTCTCATTTGTTTGGTTTTTTATCTTTTTATTTCCTTCACCTTTTTTTTTTTTTTTTGTTTTTCCTTCCGCAAACAAACCCAATAGCCAAAATAGATTTTTTTTCCCTCAGTTTTTTGTTTTCTCCAACATGGCAAAACTAGAATGCCGAGGGGATTTTACTGTCAAATCTTAATTTTTCTTTTTTTCTTCCCCAAGAGGCAATAGTTCAAAAGCCGCAAAGAGTGTTTTCTTCTAATATAATTTTAATCAAGAGTCAAACATATATGTTTTCTTTTGTTACCAATGAAGCCTAGAATTTTAAAACTTCATAAATGGCGTAGATATTATTTTATTTTAGCCATGCATCAACACAATATTTTTCTTCTAACGTAAAATGTACATGGAGATTTCAATATTTATATACAGATTTTCTTACGCTGATTTATTATTTCAACGTTTACATGCATGTTTACCTTGCCTTTAAAAAACAGACATGACATCTAAATACTATTAAACTAAACAGACATCTAATATTACTTTGTAAACTATGGCAAGGACAGCCACCCAATTCTTATGTATTTACATATCAAACACCTAAGACTTAAATCATTCCTATCACATCAAAATTACCACCATTTTAACTTCTAAAAAGTGAAATGCACCTTTCATGCATAGTTAAGGTGGTATTGTATGTAAAAATTGAATACATAGGAATTGAGTAAATCTTCCTAAAAAAATGCGTCATCGGGCAAGCTCATCATGTTCTCATGTATCACTTCAAACTTAGCTTCTGTATACTATACTCGTATGATAGATATATGAGTAATTCAAAAAAAGTGAAAAAATTATATTTTTGCATCATTTTAAATGTATGGAAAAAACATGATCTTAAACTTCGAAAGCACATATTATTATGTATCATACACTGTATAATAATAAATACTTTCTTAAGTCAAGAATGAATTTTGACAATAAACATGATCTATATTTTTATATTTACTTGTAAGAACTATATTTACAATTCTAATACGGTAAAATTTGTATGATACACATGTATCAAGGTAAGTTTAATAATACCTTACCATATTTTATTAACTAAGAGGAAAAAAGGAAAGCTAAAAACAAAATAACGAAATAAAAAGCATAGACAAATTTTGGCCAACATTACAGATTAAATGCATCTTAAATGCAGTTTTGTCAAAAAAATTAAATGCTCTCAACATGGATAGAGACTAAAAAATAAAAAGTTCAAGAGGTAAGTGATAATCATCACAATTATTAAACACAGAAACTGTAAATTTTCAAGCGTCATTTTATTCCAAGTTCAACATTCTAGGTGCATAAGTTTTTCTAAGCAAGTATAAAAGTGTCAAAATGATCCCATGACTGTTTGCACCAAGTCATTATAATCTCAGAGTTCATATAAGTGACAATTTAGTCCTAGATTCCCTCAATATGGGATAAAATAATACCCTTAGAGAACTATTTCAAATCTAATTTAAAAATTCTGGGAACTATTTTGAAATTTTATAGAATTTGGGGCCAAAATGACCACATTTAAACAGACAGAGACTATTTTGGAACTTTACTCACTTGTAGCATGTAAAATAGAAGGATGATATAATGTTGTTGTCATTTATTCATCTATATTACCAAAAATGTTTCCTTTACACCAGATTTCTAGCCCTTCATCTCATGCTTCATTCCCTAGTTCTCATTCTTCTTCATCTCTCCGGAACTTGAAGCTCTTATACCCACATTTTATCTAACTTATTGCCTGGAATGTAATCTTTTATCAAAAATCTTGATATGCCATTTTTCATAGCATATCGTTTCAAATTATCTCCCAAAAAAAAATTTCACATCCGACATTTGGAGTTTTAGAACCCATCTTTTTAAGTCAAGATGAGGCTAACCACATTGCTCAAAATCTTAATTTTAGATAACCTCTTAGACATGCCTTGTTAATAATTTTTCACCTAGAATGCATGTAAGCCTGTGCCCGAATGCCTAGGGCCTAATGCTACTCGAGCTATAAAAATCAGTTCAAGTATCTATTAAGAAAATGACTCTAAAGCAACTCCAAGCATGCTCCACAACAATGAAGGGTAGTAATCTAAGAAGAGAAAAGCTTATTTACGAGGACCAAAAAAATGATAGGGAGCTAATGTTTTGAGAGGGCATCACAGAGGAAAGTTGTAACGTCCTCGAGTAATGATTCTTTCACCTATTAAATAATAACTTAATAAAGAAAATTTTATTTCCACTATCGGACCGTCCATTTCCGTTTTGGTTAATTCCAAGTCCCGGGTCACATAGCGACATGCACTATTAGAAAGTAAAGACATCAATAGCAACAAACCAAGAGTTTCATCTACTACTTTTCATTTTCTAAATATGATGAAATATCCAGAGTAGTTCATCTACTCAAGAATTTTAGTCCAGTCAAAAAGCAGCAATAGAAGCATGGAAAAAAACCCAAATTCTTGATGCTATTTCGTGTCCGAAAATCATGTCCTCAAAGTGTGTAGCTTCGCATTAGTAGCTTTCAATTGGATATACATATGAGGTGGAAAACCTTTGTTTGGTTGTTTTTTGAACAAATTTCACAACCTACTCTCTCTCTAACTCCCTCCCCCCAAATGCTTGGAAAGCTAATGTTCTTTATTTTTCACATTATCATTCTATCTTGTGTTTATTGTTTCAAGCATTTCATCATAAAGCGTTTCATATAACACCTGCACTCTTCTCTTTTCATGAGGATTTGTAAACCATGGTGTCTTGTTAATATTTATCGGAATATTAACTAGCAACATTTTAAGGTTGTGAAACATGGGGTTGTTTAATTTATTTTGGTAATTGTTACAATCTCATGCTGTCTTAAAGAAGCAAAGATATTATTTCTTTACTTTTAGGTTAACTTCTCTGGAAGCTGGTTCTACAAAACAAGCCATTTGTACATTTTCGTTTGGTAAACTATTGTGGAGGAATAATAGTCATAAGCGTGTAGAATTAATATTTCCTACTTCTCTTCGAAATGAACTTCAGCATATTGATTACTGAAAATTTTGTTATAAAATTCAATTCTATGAGACCCAATTATTTTACTTTTATTTGTCATGCTATTCATAATGTTCTGCATGAAACTCTTTTTTATTGCAATTTTTTATGATTTGTAATAATTGGTAGCCCGGATGTGAAAAGTGGAGGGTCGCGTTAGGTAGTCGACAGCCAGCGTAAAACTTGTCCAAAAAAAAATCATGACATTAATCCTTTTGATCATTGTGTAAGTCGTTAGGGCGTACTGCAGAGCAGCACATGTTGTATGGCTTGAATACGGTGGAAAGTGTCTGAGGGCAGCTCATGCTTGACGCCGGGTGTAGTGTCCAGGTAAGCAGGGTTCACGCATTACGGACGGATGCGGGTAAAGAAGTTAGTCGATGAATCTTAGTATTAGGATAGGATCTTGGAATATAGGTACTCTCGATGGTAAATTAATGGAATTGGTTGATATTATGATCCATAGAAAGATAAATATCATATGTATTCGAAAGCTAGATGGGTTGGAGAAAAAGCTAAGGAGATTGATAACTTAGGTTTTAAGCTATGGTGATACAGTAAGAGTACGTCTTAGAAATGGTGTAGGTGTAATTATAGATAAGAGTTTGAAAGATAATGTTGTTAAAATTAATAGAGTTGGCGATAGAATTATAACGACTTAAGATTATTATTGATCTTAAGATTTTTAATATTATAAGTCTTTATCTTTCATCGCGTTGGTTTAGATATAGAGCTACAAAGATAAATTATGGAATGATTTAGAAAGCATACTACGATCGATACGCTTGAAGAAAAAATTTTTATTAGAGGAGATTTAAATGGACGTGTCGGTAGAGTGGTAGAAGATTTTAGAAATATTAATGGTGGCTACGGTTATGGAGCGATTAATGAAGAAGGTAGAGACATTTTAAATTTTGTTTTAGCGTATGATATGATTATCACTAATGCTTTATTCAAGAAAAGAGATGAGCATCCTATTACTTATAAGAATGGATCTAATAAAACACAAATTGATTATTTTCTTATGAGAAGAAGAGATCGTCGAGATTTTAAGGATTGTAAGGTCATTCAAGTGAGGAATTAAGTACGCACATCGATTATTAGTTAGATTTTAAGATGAAGACTTGTAAAATAAATAATCTTAGGATTGAACGTCGTAGAATAAGATGAGAGCACTTAAAAGACATAAATAAAATTATTTTTATGAGTAAAATTCAAAATTTAAATATTTGGGATGTCAGTGAAGACACGAATCGTTATGTGGGAAAAATTAACTAATACTTATTAAACAGTGATTAAATATGTCTTGGAGAATAAAAAAAAGTTTTTATAAATAAAAATAGTTGGTGATGGAATAATAATGTACGAAAAGATAAAATATAAGAAGTTATGTTATAAAACTTGGTTTAAATGTAAAATCGTAGAGAAGCTGGGAAAAATATAAAACGGCGCAGTGAAGTCAAAGAATAATATATGATGTTAAAAATTTTCTTTTAGTGATGCTTTATAACGTGTTCGATCTTAAGGACGGTGAAAAATATATATATAAAATAGCGAAACAAAGAGAAAGAAAAGTAAAGATTTAAGTCAAGTAAAGTGTATTAAAGATGAAAATCAAAAAGTGTTTTTCTTAGAAAAAGATATTCAACATAGGTGGGTGAGTTATTTTGATAAACTTTTTAATAAAGATGTTGAAAGCACGATCGATCTTAGTGATCTTAATATCGTTAATAATAATAAAACTTTTCGATTTTACGTCGCATTAGTAAAAAAGAAGTTGATGAGGCTTTAAAAAAAACCAAGGGGAAAGTACGTAGGACTGATAATATCCCGATTGAAGTGTGGACATGTTTAGGTGATTTGGGGATTTCTGAGCTTACTAAACTTTTTAATATTATTTTAAAAACTAAAAAGATGCACGAGGAGTGGAGAAAGAGCATTTTGGTCCCCATTTTTAAGAATAAAGAAGATGCACAAGAGTGTGCAAATTATAGAGGAATTAAATTGATGTGTCATATTTTGAAATTATGGGAGAGGGTAATTGAACATAGGTTAAGACGTATTACGAAGGTTTCTCATAATCAATTTGGATTTATGTCGGGAAGTTCTACTATGGAAGCTATACATTTATTGAGAGGTTTGATGGAGCAGTACAGAGATGATAAGGAGGATCTACATTTGATTTTTATTGATTTAGAAAAAGCTTACGATAAGATTCTCACAGATGTTCTTTGGAGAGTCCTTGAGAAGAAAGATGTTGATATGACTTATATTCAAGTCATTAAAGATATGTATGCGAGAGTACATTACATGTGTTCGGGCGAAGGAGGATTGACTAAATATTTTACTATTTACGTTGGTTTACATCATGGATCGGCTTTAAGCACATATCTTTTGCTTTATTTATGGATGGTCTTGCTGAGCATTTACGAGAGGATGTACCTTGGTGTATACTTTTTGTGATGATATCCTCCTTGTGGATAAGACAAGAGAAAAAGTCCAGGAAAAACTTGAATTATGGAGGTCTACATTGGAGTCTAAAGGTCTTCGTTTGAGTAGAACTAAAGCGGAACACATGGAATGTAATTTTAGTAATAGTAGGTGCTAGTGACGAAGTGTAACTTTGGGTGATCAAATTATTAAAAGGTACGAACGATTTAGATATCTCGGGTCCATTGTTCAAAGCGATAGTGATATAGATGGGGATGTTAATAGTAGAATTCAGGTTAGTTGGTTGAAGTGAAGGAATGTGTCCGGCCTATTGTGTGATAGAAAAGTACCGCTTAGAATGAAAGGAATATTTTATAAGATGGTGGTGAGACCTTCAATGCTCTATGGTGCTGAATGTTGGCCTTTAAAAGAAAAGCATAATGTTAAGTGTTGCCGAGATGAGAATGATTATGTGGATGAGTAGCTTTACACTTAGAGACAAAATGTGAAATGAATATATTCGTAATAGGGTTGGTGTTGCACCAGTGACAGATAAAATTAGAGAGAGTCGCCTTAGATGATTTGGTCACATTAAACGTCGACCACCTGATGATCCGATTAGGAGAGTAGATGTTTTAAATACAACTTTTGTTAAGAAAGGCAGAGGTAGACCTAGGAAAACTTGGGCTTATTGCATAAAAAATTATATTAATTTATTAGAATTAAACGAAAATTTGACACTAAATAGGATGCAATGGAGAAAAAGGATTCATGTAGTCGACCCCACTTAGTGGGATTAAGGCTTTGTTGTTGTTGTTGTTGTAATAATTGGTAGATACAAAGTAAAGAAAAATGGAATATATAAAATATTTAGGATGAGAAAAAAAGATATGTAAACTCAGATCAAATAAGTTGGTTAACAATGGGAATACTAGGTTTGTAATTAAAAATCAAGGCATCGAGAAAAAAATAAAATATCAAAATGATATTTTGAAAAATGAAGCTAGAAATAAAAGAATGAGTCATGAAGTATTTTATTGATTGTTAACTAGAAGTATTATAAAAAAAAGATTTATAAATGTTTATGTTTTAGTGACATCCCTCTAATTTAAATAATATTTTGTACTTAGGATTCTTGTGATTGTGGAATAATCAGCTTTTGTTGTACAAATTAGTGAATTAAAGTAGGTAAAGAGATTAACTACTTTGATATTTAAACAATAATTGTTTTCAGATCAAAATAATTAAAATCAGTGTGAAACAACGATCGAACAAGCAAACCCCAGTTATAGAGAAAAAATTGGCACAAATTTCCTTCAGAATCACATACAATTTAAAAATAAAATGGTAGCAATCTTTCATATAAAATTTAATTCTATAAATTATATTAACTTAAACTTATACTTGTGAATTTTAAAATATTAAATCCAATTAATATAAATATAAACAAACTAATCAATCACATATCCAAAACTTAGATGACTTGGGAACTTAAACTATAAAATGATTTTTTTTCTATACAAACAGTGAAATACTATGAGTTAAAATACGGGTTAGACTGCAAAAATAAGGGTTAGACTGAGAATTGTGTTTTTAAAATATTAAGCGGGTTGCGTAGCATAAGAATATTATAATTAACTTTTAATTTTTATTTTTTTTTTATCTTATAAAATTTTTTGCATTAATTATTCTAAACATAAAATTTGAATAAATTTTAGTCTTACTAAAATTTAATTTTATATTTATACATATATATTATATATTTTTTTTTATTTTCAAATATATATATATATATTCTTTTTTTTCCTAAAGATTGATCGACCGTCAGAGACCGCCGATCAACCCCTATAGATTGAACTGACCGAGGAGCGGACCCCCCTTCTAGTCCTATATGTTATTCAAATCCTCCCATAATGGGTGGGATTCGAACCCCTGACCCGAGGGACTTACGCAAAGGCCGCAACCAATGAGCGAAAGCTAGCGCACATATATATATATATATATATTTGTGTGTGTGTGTGTGTTCGTGTGCTTATTTATTTATAATACATATATAATTATATCTTGATGAGTTTTATATCAAATTTTAAATTTGTAATTATTAAAGATTTTATTTGTGCTCAAGTTTTGTTTAATTTGTCACATAGTTATCACATATTTATATTATTGCATCCATAAAATCATCTTAAAATAATTTTAATATTTATTACGTCATCCGGTTCAATCCGGATTGAACGTTCAATGGTCGATCCGACTTTCACAATCTTGTTGTTAAGAGTAACAACAAAAGATATGATAAATATTCTTAATAAAATGTCATACATAATTTTCATTACAATAACTAAAATGTATTGCCGCTAAGAACAATATTTTATACATATATATATATATATATATCTCTATTTATTTTTTATCATTTATGGTATGAATATACTGCTTCGTTGATAGCTATTAAAAAATTTCTATAAGAAAAATTAGTACGTTACGATAATTCTAGCCATAATATGTTGTTGTGAACAACGTATCTATGTAAGAGAATCCCAAAACACTTCAAGAACACTAAGGCAACCGGAGCAACATATTATGATCCTTACTGGGATGCCAATGAAACAATTTCTGCATTGGAGTACACTGAATGATGCTCTAAAAAAGAACTATGAGAAAATTTTCCGATATACTAAATTGAAAATCAAGCGCATTGTATTTTAAAGATGTCATTATGACTAAATTCAATAATAGAAGTCCGACTTCATATATTATACTAGTTAGCTAATAACTGTAATTATGTTTAGGATAAACAGTTGCAACAATAATGAACGATGTTACGGAATAATAAAGGTACAATTATTTATTCAAGCTTGCTTTTCAAACCATGCATCAAACATACCATAATATTCTTTAGTAACTTTTAATCTCCTATAAGTGAATCCCAAAGTGACTTGATTTTGAAAGAACTTATTCCGCAAATGTAACATTTGAAATTATTTGTACAGATAATAGTCATTAAGACAAAAGCAATTGACAAGTCGTTGTGCCATGAGGAAGGACATAGAAAATAAAATAATAATTGCTGAGAGAGAAATCTTAAAAGATGATTTTATACTGTCTCTGACATATGTCATGAATGAGAACTCCCTGCCAGCTCAACAGACATTAGAACACAACAATGGCATCAAATGATCCATTGTTTTGAGGTTTTATGCCAAATAAAAAGACGGGCATAAAATGAGAGACTGCATAAATTTATGGCGTCATGGGTAAGTAATGCTGAAATATTGAAATAGTCATTAGACTGATATGCTCCAATCTCGATGGGAATGTCTCATAAATATGGGTAGCATAGAGAATAGTTCCACAGAATTCATTCTTGCAATTAACGAAACAATCATAAACAATAATACTAATAAATTAACACTAATGAAATGAGATAAATAGATACTTCAGGCTTAAATTAAATATATTTTTATGTAACCCGTGTTAACACTATTTTCTGACTTGACTATAAGTCTAATATTTTAGATTCTCTATTTTGTGGTAATATAATGTATTAAATTATTTAGAAAACGCTAGTGTAGTTATTTTGTCAAATCATTGTGCCCATAATTTGAATTATTTTATAAAATGTTTACGTTTGATATTCATTTTTTTCAAATAAATTATCGGGTTGCTTGTTGTACTGACATAATGTTACTAGCAGGAAGGCCTTATTACTCGAGAGAAATGCTATCCAATCCTATCTGCAACAAAAATGATTACTACATTGATTTATTAACAAAACAATGTATACAGTTATTAACATTAGCTCCTCAGACAGTAAAACAACCTCTAAACAACATAAAATATTCTACAGTGACAAAAGGGATCAGCCAAAATGTTATAGTCAAGCAAAATAAGAGTGATGGCGTAAGCAATTGACAAGAAAGTGTTCAATCCAAACACAAAGCATATATCTACCTCATTTCATTAATATTATTTCATTATTATTATTGTCTTTCATTCCATCGTGAATTGCAAGAATGACTTGTGTAAGGATTAACTTTTGTAAGACACTCGCTCATCGAGAGTGAAACATGCCGATCAAGTGCATGGTTAAATATTTCAGCATTTTATGCTTATTATGTAAGGCTTATAGTGAAACTAATTCAAACTATTCTATTCAGCTACTGATCTCATAAATCTGAAAAGAAAAGTACTTAGTGACAAGTCCATTACACATCTTTCACCATTAAGCAAATTTCAAAAAATTATAGTTTCGTGCCTGATATCAACTAAAATAAAAGTTCATGTTTATAAGAAGAATTTAAGTATTTAAAACTGTTTAGTTCCTTATGCAGACTACTGATTAAATTATTTGCATTTCCTACTTTTTTTTTATTAGTATTTTACTATTTCCGTAGAAGCTTGCTATAAGAGACAACAAGATATTTAAAATATTAAATGCAACCCATTTCAAGGATCTTCTTGTGTTTTATCTGAAAAGGGGATGCGGGTCGGAGAGGGAGCCACGAAGATGGTACGGGCTTTGAACAATCACTAGAGAAATATGTTGCAGGGAGCTGGTGCTTTCGTCGCTGAGGTAGAGTGCGAGCTTCGCTATTATAGCTTGAAGCATTCAGTAACGGCAAATAGCAAAACTCTTACTACTATTACTCGCCCCCGCCCTAAATCAGTTAAATCACTGAACTGACCGTCTTTGGTAAATCCCAGATTTACACCGAAATGGGAGAAATCTGGATCCGAGGAAAAAAAATGGCATTATTTATGTTAAATCCCGCTTAAATAATGTGTACATCTGATATATGTTTGCACGAAAGTCGAGGAGAAATAATTGGAAAAATAAAAATAGGGATAATTCGTTCAAACGATCGCTCGTTCTTGTGGGATGGCCGAACGAAAGGGAACGAACGACCCAATGAGCATCGTGCAAATAACAGCAACGTCGAATATCTTGTAACTACGACCTTAGATAATAGTGGTCGCTTAAGATGGAGCGTTCTTACCAAAGATGCATAATCCGAGAGTAGGCTGCCCATCGAATTATGATAATTTACCCTCTGCCCTATGAAATAATCATATCCTAAGCTGATGTATCTTCACACTCAGAATCCATAAAATTCGGCGATCGAATAACATTAATGACGACCGAATGGTTCAAGTTGGACGACCGAATGACGGACAACCACGTGCAATTCAAACATCGCAGGTCAAACAATTGCAAAGACAAAGTTAAATGCAAAGGAGTTACAAAAATCTAATTGTGCTAAAATTAGTTACATTGATGTAGGGAATAATATTCAGTTATAAATGTAGAAATGTAATGAATCATTAAATATAGTAATGTTCCTTTCATTTAGGGAATAATCATGTAACTTACAAATCTCACTTATGACTTATAAATAGGGCATAATCCTCGAAAGGATGACAGGAAATTCTCACTTAAAAGAAACAAATATCAAGACTCAAATCTTTCGGCTTCTTTATTTTCATCTGATTAACGCTCAAAATCTTAGGTGCGGTAAGCATAGGGTCATGTAGTCAACAAGACGAGGAGCACGCAGAGGAGAAAATTCTAACATTGATTCTGTTCGAGAATTCGTACAACAATAAATTCAGACGCTCAATGACCGGATGGTCGGGCAAATTGCAGAGTTGGCCCGAACGGTGCTTGAGGGAAGGGCGCAGCCTCTCCCGCAACCCGATCCACCAGCACCTCATCCTCCAGTTCAACAGGCAGTCACAACACACGAACCTCCAGTACAACATGCAACATCAGCATTTGAATGAGAAGAAGAATCACATTATCAGGATAGCACTAGATCTGCGCAAAGAGAATGACTGTCATAGGGGTCAATAGAAATTTACCGCCGCACGGAGAATGCGTTTGCTCAACACCTCATGAAAGCTAAGCCGCCGGAGCAGTTTAGGGCTCCCACCTTGGAACTGTAAAAAGGTCGAAGGGATCTCGTTGATTATATTGCATCCTTTGAGTAAGCAATCTATTTTCATGAGATTTCAGACGCATTAAAGTGTCAGTTGTTCTATACCACACTGAGAGATTCTGCTCTCATATGGTTCAACGGGCTTCCCATAAGAAATTGTTAATTCCTTTGGGGAATATAAGAAATTTCTGGTGGAGTAGCTCATCCAGGACGGAAAACTCAAGGAGATTATAACGTCGAAGGCTCGGACTCAGCGGAAAGGCAAAGCTCCAGTAGAAAGCGAGTCGATTGGGCCAACCCGAGCCAACGCAATCCACATAGCAGGGATCGTGCCAGCAATATTGCGAGGCAACTCGTATACAAGGGCCGACTGAAAAAGAAATCAGTAGGGAGATTATTGCGCTGTCATACCCGCTCCAAAGAGGAAATCACACCCAGCTACCATATTCACTGACGCAGTTCCTCCCATAGTCGGGAATCCATATAAAGATGTTATTGTCGTCACAACGCTCATCAGTAACTACCAAGTTGGCAGCATCTTGGTCGACACGGGGAGTTCGGAGAACATTTTATTCCAAGCCGCTTTCATGAAGATGAAACTCTCGACCGATAGGCTGACTGCACCGACAGGACAGGCATACATTTCTCTAGTGAACAAAAAGAGGCTCTAGGGGTAATACCACTCTTTGTTACTTGTAGAGAAGGTAATAATCGGCTTACAATATGGAGGATTTTCTGGTAGTTGATGCACCACCAACCAACAAGATGATATTCGGTCGACCCCTCAACAACTTTGGAGCCGTGGTTTCAACATACTACATAGCTGTGAAGTTCCCTTGCGAAGGAGTAGTGGTCACCGTGTGTGGAGATCTGGAACAATCCTGAACGTGCTACATGCAAGCCTTAGGAAGTGTGGAGCACGAAGCGTTGGACACAAAACATCAATGAGAAAGGGGCCTTGAAACTGACGAGACTATTATCAAAATCCCAGCAAGCATAAAGGAACCTAAAAAATATCTTCTAATCAGTGAAACTTTTGATGCAGGTGTTGACCTCACTTTTGTCGAGGTTTAGTTTTCCTCCTAGGATTTAGGGTTCAAGCTTTAGGAGGCTTCAAGACGATCTTAGATTCTTAGCGATGGGCCCACCTCGTTTTAGTTTGCTTGAACCACCTCTCTTACTCTTTTGGAATCCGGATGAAATTCCGTCTTCAGCTTCATAGCGGGTTGGAATTGAGGTTAGGAGTCCGAATTGAGTTCTATGGGATCACCGGACCTCAAGACGACGCTCGTGCGCGTTCCTGCACCACGAGCACGAATTCCTCGAACCACGGCCTCGAGCACTTGAACCACCTCGCAACGCCGGGACGATCGAGCGTTGAGTCGAATTTCGGAAAATGCCGGATTTGACCGCACTTTAGACGCGGCCGTCGACGAGGTTGTCCGAACGGCCTCGGATGACGAAACGGACTTCGCCGATGCGTCGGAACGTCGTTTCTACCTAAAATTGATATTTAATTTGCGACGATCACTCTGCGGAGCGAAAATTGTGATTTTTGGGCTTGATTTTAATAAAACTAATATATATATATATATATATATATATATATATATATTTTAAACCTATTTTAACCTACCCAGCCCTAATCCCTCGCTTCACTCTCTCGGTTAAGCCCGTCTTCTCCCGCGCTCGAGCGAGACTCTTCCTTATGGTCGTTACCCTCTCCAGCCACGCGTGGTTCTCCCCATACCTGCTCGAGTGTTATCCTGCGCGAGGGTCACCTCGCGTGACCTCCCGCGCGGCTCTGTCTCCTGCTCGACTCCTGCTCTTGCTGCCGAGCTTCGGCTCTTAGCTGCGACACTTTGTCGCCATCTCTCTGACCCTTCCCCACTTGTGCCCGGCTCTACAGGTAAGGAGCAGCATTCCTTTCCCTCCTCTGCCTATAAAAGCCCCATTTTTGAATGAATTTAGGGTTGGTTGGTTGGCTGCTTTCCCTTGAGGAGCTGGTGTTGGATTGGAGCCTAGTTTCCTTTTCTTTTTCTTGTGCGCTCAACACTACCTGGTATGCCTTCTCTCTTCTTTCTCTTTCTCGGTTTGGCCTGATGTGGGCTTGTGGCTTGTGGCTTTGGTTGGTTCCTTCTTGTTTAGCCTCTCGGTGAGGCACTTGCATGCCATGGAGTTATTTTCTAGCCCAACTAGCTTGAGTATTTGCTTCTTCCTTTCCTTTTAGCAATTTATAGCTTGTTGTTATGGTTTTATTTTGGGTATATTCATCACTTGAAACATGTTAAGAATGAAAATATGAGCATACTTTAAAGCATAGGTTTGGCAATTTGCTTGAGGAGGTGGAAATAAGGCATGGCATTGGTTCTCCCTTCCTCTCTATTTGTTTAAGATGGCAAAGTTTGGTATATTTCTATTTGCTTATAGTTAGGGAAGTTGAAGCATAGCCTTGGAATAATGTTGGCTCCTCTCTCTTTTATATTATCTAAGGCATGAAAAATATGTTTTGAGGCAAAGTATTGGTCTCTTTTAGCATGTTGGGGTATGCATTCTAAGCCCCTCTTGTCACTTTCTTTCTAGCACGAATCATGGAGTAACTTTTTTTTAGCTTTGATATGTATATATGGGGGCTTGGCTTTGCTCCTTGTGGCTTTCTTTATCAAAATGGCATCTTAGAGGAAGTTATAATTTAATTTTGAGGAGCCTCATGTATATCCTCATCTTAAACGTGTGGCGGCTCTATGTGTTGATGTATTGAACGTTTGGAGGTGTTTTGGCTTTAGCTTCATGCTTAACTTGATGGCCTGGATTTATTTTTACATTGGGGTGGATTTTGGGGGTTTTGTGAATCTCATTTGGCTCATTTTAGCTCTACCGAGAGCCCCTTTCTTGATGTATAATTGTTGCCCCCTTGTTTTAAGGCTTTAAAGGATTCATTTTGGCTTCATTTGAGGGGCTCGGTTTTGCTTGTTTAGCCCCTACCCGAGAGCTTGTTTTTGATGTATTATGGTTGTCCCCTTTAGCACTTGAAATGGGGACTTATTTTGTTTCGTTTATTGCTGCTAGCAGCTGCCCCTAGCGCCTTTCGGGCTCGGCTTTCGATTCTTTTTATTGGCTTGATGCTGGGCTTGATCCTAGACATATAGTGGCTCGGGTTGGGGCCTAATCTGGCTCGGTTTTGTGTTTTTTTTGCTGCTCCTGCAGCCGTTACCCTCTATAGCACTTGAGTTGGGGACCCTTTTGTTGTTTTGTCTTCTTTGTTGCCTAGCTAGCTGTCCCACGGCATGTTGAGGTTCGGTTTTGGTTCTGTATTCTGCGGCCTCCCCGGTGCAGCCTTTGAACGGCTCGAGTATGGGTCTCTACTGGGCTCGGGTTTGTGCTTTGTTTAAGCTATAGGTGGGCTGAACTACTTGGTTCCCTAAGGATTTATTCTTATGCACTCGTGAGGAGTTGAGATTAATGTGGAGGGTTTGTTGGGGGCTTGGCCGTGAGCCTCATTGTGGTGATTTGAATTGTGGGAGACTTTACCTCTTGCTGCACTTTTGTTGGGGCTTGGCCGTGAGCCTCATTGTGGTGATTTGGATTGTGGAGGCTTTACTTCTTGCTGCTCCTTTGTTGTAACTTTGGCCGTGAGCCCTTTTCTCCTGTTTGTAGTCTTGGCTGAGAGCCCTGGTGAGATGATTAATGTGATAATGGAATTGCCTCTTGCTATACTTGTCTATGAAATTGATCGAATGAATTTGGAAGTGTCTCCTGATTTACTTGTGGGAAATAAATTGAGCACGATGATTTGAAATATTTCTTAGAAGTTTCATTCGGTGGAATTGATCTTTAGTTTGGTGGAGCATGGGCATGTCAATTCAGCTTTCTTATGTATTGGATGTTTCATCGATGCTCCTATCGCTATAGCTTGAGTCCGAGCCGTAGGTGAACCTACTAGGGAGTACGTGTTTTAGGAATTGAAAATTAATGCGAGTACTTGGAGTTTGGAGGAATCCCGAGCAGGTGGTCAGGAGTCTAGGGCTTGGTCGGTATCTTTATGTCACGTTTTCATATTTTTACAGCTGTCGTTTGGGAAAAGAGAGTGTTTTCCCTAGGGGACTAGTCCTTGTCCTCTCCGAGAGCGCTGATGTGCCTTTAGGTCTTTTCATAGGTCGTGTAAGAACGGTTACGGAGTCCGGAATGGCTTACTTGTTTTGCCTGTTATTGAAAATCGGTTCACCTCTTTTTACGAAGATTGTGTTTGGTGGACTGCTTTCCCTCTTTCTTTCCTTTGTTCCTCAGTCCTTGTTTTTCTCCTTGTTTCTTGGCTCGATATCGCACTTTATAGGGGACGTGTAGGTGTGCGTATATAGCTCCTTTAGGTATATGTGGGGCGCGTGACGAGGTTTGTAAGTGCGGTGGGGACGACGATATCTTGCATAGGGAAGGTTACGAGAGAATCATAGAATGGTCTTCTTCGACTCGGAGGCTGCGGAAAGTAGAGCGAGGAATCGCGGCGCTATGTCGCTCTATCATTAGGGTTTTACTCTGCTAGACGATCTAAAGATGTTAAGCGATCTTAGTCACATTAAATTAGCCAGCCATGTGAGTTAAAATATTTTAAAACAAAAATACATACATTTGAAAAATACGAAAATTACCTACATCGCGACACAGGCCTCTTTACTGCATAACTTTTCTTGCGTACGAGCCCGAAATGAAATGTGTGAAAATTCTGAAGGTCCACGGTCGACTACTCGAGTCGGGTTAGGGGCACGCCTGCCAGAAAGTCGGTCCCAGTAGTCGACACTTGAGGTGGGACGTATAGCACGTGCTCCGATCATGCCTTATCGCCACGCGCTTACGGTCCTTTCGAAGCCCATGGCGCCTTTACGGTTCGCCGTGAGTTTAGCTGGGATATCTGCGAGTTTCTCGCTTTTAGTGTTTCGCGATTTCTTCTGAGCGTTTTCGTGTTTTTCTACGAGGTTTCTACGAGATTCTTCTCTTTTCTCGATTTTTTTGCTTTCTTTCCCTTTTTTCGGGTTTCTTTTCTTTCTTTCTTTTCTTTTGGATTTATTTCCAGATTTGGCATTTTTGCTTTTCCTGCACGTACGGTAATACCTCTACTTACTCGGTCTTTCTCTTACGTTTACTTCTTGTCCTTTTCTTTACCTTAATGCATTTTACTGAGGAAAACAATAAAATGAAAACAACATACGGGTAATAATGCGCCGCGGGTAGTCAACACATATCTGATGCAACTTTAGCGATCATTCTTCTTATTATTTCTTGTTTTTACATGCTTTATTTTTTAGCATATTTACATGCTAGCGTAAGCGTGTTTGCTTTCGCTTAAGTCTTTAACTTCGGTTAGCGCGTACATGTTTCTTTCCATCGTCTTGCTTCGGTTAGCATACGCATGTTTACTTTTTTTCGGCATACGTCACTGATGTAGCGTCTTTCTTTCTTCGTGCATCTACTTGTTTAGCATAAGCATATCTATTATAAGCACGTTCCCACTTACTCGTTCTTTCGCTTTCTTCTTCTTGCTACCTCATCATCGTTGCTACGCACTCACTCTTATAATAAAAGTGATAATAAAAATGAAATAAAGCGATTTGCGTTTTCAGCTTTAACCTAAACTTTAAATTTAAGTTGCGATCTCTACTACGACTTGGAGCTTGGACACGATTGGCGGCGACGGTCATCTTCTTGACAAAACATGTGTCGACGTCATCAGAAACCGTTATTTAGCTTTAAATAACAGCCTATAGGACTTCGAGGTAGTCAGCACTAGTGCTGTACATAAATCCTTACCGTTCTTTAAGCGCTGTATAGTCTTGTTGTGCGATATAAGCTACTAGCTCGCTTAGGATTCCGAGGTCGTCGTCCGATACAGCGTAAATCCTCCTATCTTCCAGGTTATTTGTATAATCAGGTGATTATGTAAATGTAATTCCTATAATTAATTGGCATGATTGAAATCCAAACTAATCTTTTTCCAAAATTTAAAGCACGACCAGTTAGAATAGTACGGGACATCGTCGAGGTTCTCCTCGAGATCCGTGACGTCCACTCTCCTCTTCCTTTGACTGCTGGAAAATAAATGTTCTACGTTTGCGTCTTTCACGCATGTGGATTTCTACTACTAGCGACTTCGTTGAAAGCTCTACGCTTTTGAGTCATGAAGATAGAAATCTACGATCTAAATCGAGGGTTCTCTCGAGTGACTTGATCATTGAGGGTAATTGATTATAGAGGGCTTGCATATATAGGGAGCTTTAAAGACCCCGAGATAATATAAACGCGATTAGTTCTCTTTTTGTATTAAATAGGAGAATTTGTCGGTCCGCATAAAGGTTCGCGAGCCGAAACGGATGTCATGAATTTTGTATTTTATTTGATCGAGCGATGTCGTCGAAGTAGGGTGTATCATTGCGGGATAGATGCATTAACTTGCGAAATTATGCTCGTTCATTCAAACTGCTAAACGAATGAGATCCGTCCATTCTCATTCTCATATTTTAAAATTTAAAATTTTACTTTCAAAAATCAATACATATACATTAAATTAAATCTCAAAACGACGCATTTCAGCGGCCGACAGCAGGTCGTAGAAATTCTTCAGGAGCATCGTGATGTTCTTGCATGGTCTGCGGCTGAAATGCCCGGCACTCCGGTTGAAGTTGCTTGCCATAGGCTCAATGTCGGTTTGAATTGTAAGCTAGTGAAGCAGAAGCTTCGGTCGACGGCAACAACCTTAATCGAACCAATCTGCGAATAAGTGAAGAAACTCTAGGAAGCCAGGTACATACGAGAAGTTAAATACCCCTCCTGGGTATTTAACTTAGTTATAGTGCGAAAATCTAACGACAAATAGAAAATGTGCGTGAATTTCGCAAAAAAACTCTTTGCCTAAAAGATGGATACCCACTGCACCGGATTGCACTCTAGTGGACTCTGCAGTCGGATACTCCGTCATGAGCTTTCTCAATGCTTTCTTGGGATATCATCATATTAACTGATCTACCAACTGCGAATAAGTGCAGATGCGTAGAAAACTGCATTTATACTAGCGATGATATATATTGTTTCACTGTAATACCCTTCGAGTTGAAAAATACTGGGGCAACTTATCAATGCCTAATGTAAATAATTTTTTTCTAAAAAAAAAATAAACATTGAAGTCAACGTGGATGATATCTTAATAAAAATTAATACAACTGAACAACATCTAACTGATTTAAAAGAAACTTTCCAAACACTGGAAAATTTAATATGAAATTAAATCGACTCAAATGCACATTTGGAGCCTCAAAGGGGAAACTCCTAGAATATCTCTCAACACCTGAAGGCATCAAAGCTAATCCCGAGAAAGTTAAAGCGCTCCTCAGCACGCCTTCTCCACGGGACACGAAGGAAGTGCAAAAGCTAACTGGTCGAATTACAGCTCTGAGTCGATTTATTTCCATATCGGTGAAAAAAGTGTCGCCTTCCTCAAAATACTAAGGAAGGCAAAAAGGTTCGAGTGGACGGAAGACTACGAGCAAGCCTTCTTGAATTTAAAGCAGTCGTCAA
This sequence comes from Papilionanthe hookeriana x Papilionanthe teres, assembly GCA_022702705.1. NCBI lineage: Eukaryota > Viridiplantae > Streptophyta > Magnoliopsida > Asparagales > Orchidaceae > Papilionanthe > Papilionanthe hookeriana x Papilionanthe teres. The sequence continues at coordinate 4,382,720 of CM040432.1, forward strand.
TCTCTCATTGCTTCTACTGAAGCCGAGGCCTAAAGAATTTTCAATATACCTAGGAGTGGGCCCAAGGGCCATCAGTTTATTCCTCGTCGGGGAGAAATCAGGGAAGCAATTCCCCGTTTATTATACTTGTCGAATCCTCAAAGGAGCTGAGGTAAGGTATTCTCTCATGGAGAAATTAATGTTTGCACTTGTTACCGCTGGCAGGCTCAGAATGTACTTTTAGACTCATCCGATTAAGGTGATCACCGATCATCCACGTAAATCTATACTCACTCGGCCGGAGCATTCAAGTCGACTTTTAAATTGGTCCTTGGAGCTCAGCGAATACTACCTTGTTTACATCCCTCAAACCACAACTAAAGATCAAGCTGTGTGGATTCCTCAAAAACATTCGAACAACATGAAGTTGGATTACAGACCCGGACCCTCCAAATGGAGGGAGCTTCAAGCCAAACTAAAGCAAGAACCGGACTGGCTTTAAGTAGTACGATCGGAGAGCATATTTATCATTCAGTCATCCTTGAATTTTCAGTAACAAATAACCAAGCGGGGTACACGAAGCTTTAATAGTTGGGTTTTGGTTAGCTCGAAGTGGGTGCACAACATTTAATTGTGAGGTCGACTCTCGGTGGTTGTCGACAGGGATAATGGAGAATTCGAAGCCGATGAAATGATGGATTGATACTTTAATATAGTCAAGATAGAAATCAAAAAGTTTGTAAGTTGCCACATCGTATACATAGAACGAGAGGAGAATCAAGTGGTAGACCTTCTGTCAAAAGATTTGAGTGTAGGGAATAGAGCGCCCCAAAAGCTTCTTCAACCATCCATCAAAGCATCTGAATTCATGAAAATGAAAGCAAATGATGAAAAAAAATTTAGGAAGACCCTTACATTCATTACTTTAAAACGGGCAAAATTCATGAAATAGTAATAGAACCACGAAGGCTCAAGTTCAAGGCCACCCAATATCTTCTCAATGGAAACACATTATTTTGAAGGTCTACTTCCTTGCTCATAAGATGCGTCAAAAAAAAACGAAGCGGAAGATATCCTCCGAGAAATACATTCAAGTGAATGAGGAAGCCATTCAGGAGGTTAGACATTGGCTCATCAAGTGCAAAGATAAGGTTATTTTGGCCAACTCTCTTAAAAGATGCAAGGCAGTTTTCCCGAATTCTGAACAATATAGAAATTACACTGCGCTACAACACCAACTGGTCCAAAACTTACAAGCCATTGTCAACCCCTGGCACTTCGTCGTATGAGGGTTGGACATCCTTGGCCCGTTCCCGCCTTCCACAGAACAAAGGAAGTTTCTTCTAGTAGGTGTTTTTCTAAGTGAATGGAAGCTAAAACACTCACTCAAAACACCGCAGGTGTTGTCATGAATTTTATCAGCACGAATACAATATGTAGTTATGGATTACCTCTAATGCTTATTACAGATAATAGAACTCAGTTTGCTAATCAGGGAGTCAGAAATTTCTGCTTGAACCAGGGAATCAATTTAAAATTCTCATTCGTTCAACACCCGCAAACTAATGGTCAAATTGAAGTCGTGAACAAGATTATACTAAACTTATGAAGAAAGAAAGTCGAAGTGCAAAGGGTAAGTGGGCAGATATGCTTTCCTCAGTCCTTTGGGCCATCCGAACCACACCGACAAAATCAACCGGCCAAACGCCATATATCCTTTTTCACAGAATGGAAGTTATGCTACCGGTTGAATATAGTCATCACAGTCAAATAATTATCACCGCAACATCGTTCGATGTAGGAGAGCTCAGTGATTAGCAGAGTAAGAATGGAAAAGGAGCCTCACTTGCTCTAGATATGCTTGAAGAAATTCAAAGAATGTTGCTCTACGACGAGATGAAAGAACGGGCCGGTATTACAACAAAAAATTTACGTGAAAATACATTCTTTGTGGGTGATTTAGTTTTAAAGAAGGGCGATCCGTCCACTAGAAGTCAGTCGGTCGGCAAGCTAGATCAAACATGGACAAGCCCATTCATCATCAATCACCAGGTTGTCCCTAGTGCGTATAAATTAAAAACATATGCGAAAAAATTCCTCCAGAAATGTGGAGTAGAGACGAACCTAAAAAAATTTCCATAAAAATTTTACTTTGTATCTGTAATTATACCTGAGAGACATTATTGTTATCAAATCAAATATTTTATTTATCTCAGTGAAAAGATATAAAAAATCCAACAAAAATGAGTGTAAATAATACACCATTCACAAAACTTTTAAAACAAACTGGCGAAGGAAGTGGAGTGTTGGCATCGTTTTTTTTTATATATTACATGCATGGGATTTCCATTCAAGCATACCAGGGTCGACAGGCATTACTCGAAGCGTCGCGCGGGAAATTAGCTCAAATTGGCACATCCACCTGCGAGCTTGTTCAGATGACCTCAAACGATGAAACGGACGACGCGAGTGTGTCCGAAACATCGATATTAGGCTCAGGAAGGACGTCTATTTTGCACGAACCGAGGCGGGGTAAAAATTGTGCAAATTATCGTTTTTAAGCCCGATCGTCGGAGAGTTCATTCGAACGACTTCGGATGACGAAACGGATCACACGATTGTGTCCGGGACGTCGATTTGATCTACGGAGGATGTTCGTTTTGCTACGACATCGCAAACGGGCTTAAAATATGCAAATTATCCTTTTGGCCAAATCGCTCAGAAAATGGCCCGAACGGGCCCGAACGACCCCGAATGACGAAACGGACCGCGCCGTTGCGTCCGGAAAGTCGATTTTAGCCAAAAGGGACATTCGCTTCGCTGCGAGGACGTATATATGTTAAAATTACGCGGAGGATAATTATGATAATAATAATATTATTATAATATAATATATATAATATTATATATTATCTTAAAAAAAAAACTTACGCATATCTCCCTCTCCCTCTCGGATCCATCGCACGCGGAAAAAACCCTCCCGGCGCGCAACTTCGCGAAAACCCTAGCTCCTTGTCGCCGATCTCGCACCGGCGACGACACCGGCAAGCTAGCCGGCCTCCCCTCCGACCTGCGGCGCCTCTCCAGCCGCTGGCCAAGCGAAGCACTTCACTTGCTTCGCAAAAAGAAGCTCAACCGAGCTCCCTCCTCGTCGCCGGCGCCTACCTCCACGCCGCGTGAAACTTAGCGCCTCCCTCGGCCGACGAGGCCGTCCGGCAAGCTCGCGCGCCGTCCCCTCGCTCCTACCCGAGAGAGAGAGAGAGAGAGAGAGAGAGAGAGCTCCCATGGACTCTCTCTCCCACTTTGGCCACACCACCTCTTCCACGCGGATTTTTGCCTCGCCGGAATCGCATCTACGCCGGAGAAAATCGGCGCAGGTGAAGCTCCAGTTTTGGGTTCTCCTTTGCATTTCCTCCGTTCTTGGTGCTCGCCGCGGACAAGCTAGCCTCTACGCGTCCGCCGTCCTACCTTCCGGCGGCCAGGATGCTTCGCCGGACCACCTCGGTGTTGCGGGACAGCGAATGTCGTCGTTGTTCGAGGAGGCGCGGACTTCTTTTACCTCATGTTTTCTCCTCTTTCGCTGGCGTCGAGTGACCCCTTCGCGAAGGTTAAAATTATTTATTTTGGATACTTTGCATATCTCATGTATTCCTCCCTTGTTTGCGTGGTTTTGTTGCGAGGTGTGTCTCTTGCCCTCACTGCGTCGTATTTTTCTCGTTGCATGATTCATTGTGAGGTACGCTGGAGCACGGGTCTGACACCGGTAGTTCGCTGAAAACGTGGACTCTTTCCGGCATAAAGAGAACGCGTCTTCAACCTTCGCGGCGGTGAGATTTTCTTATCCCTTAGCCGACCCTAGGTTTAGTCGATCTAGGCACGCTGGGTTCGATCGCCCACGCGGGGTGGAGGGGTGTCGGACGACATGCGTCGACCTGGTCGAGCCGCCTATGTGATGGATCGTTGATTTACTGCAGAGTGAGGCCATGGGTTAGGAATCTTGTGCGTTGGCCGATTCCTATTCGTAGCTCTAGCGATTCCATGTTCGAGCTTTAGATCTTAGTCTCGTTGGGTTGGAATCCCGATTCCCGCGGTTTTGGCGCTCCTGATCTCCGTTCGGAGGGATTAGTTGAGTTCGATCTTAAAGGACGGGAAAAACTTTGGCTAGTCCGTCACTATAAGATCGGGGCGTTTGTAGAGCGGAAAAAGCTTTGTGGCTAGTCGACCCTACGAACGGTGGCGAGTTTCCCCTGATGAAATCGGAGCGGGAAACCACTCTGCATGACCACGCCGAAACCGTAGCGGCGATGCCGCACATCCAAGAGCGTCGCCACCCTGGTACCTATGTGGAGGTCGTTATGACGAGTTCGACATGCCGTCGAGTGTTGGGGTTGTTTTCCATGTGCATGCTCCATCTTGTTGCATTTTGCATGTGATCACTTATTGCATTATATTGCATGTTTGTATGTTTGTGCATGTTGGTCTGGTTGCATGTTGCACCATATTCTGTGTTTGCATTTCCATTTGCACCGCACTTTTAGTGATTCTCCCTAGTGAGAATTATTCCACCTCCGGCCAGCTGCTGCTACGGCATGCCCACCGTCGGGTCATCGCCTCCTTGGCATACCCATCCTTTGGTCGGCCGCCTCTCGCGCATGCCCGCTCTTTCGAGTCCACTGCCTTTATGGTATACTCACCATCACCGACTTTGGTGCGTTCTATCTGCATGTAGCATCCTCGCATTTCGCGTGATGTGTGTGCTCGCCTTTCGGCGCCGCTGTCGGTTGTTTCGTCTTGGTCATGCGATCACACGATGTGGAGCTTCGTGCGATCGTTGTGCTTGCCGATTCCTCGATGGCATTGTCCTACTCGTTGGAGAGGTGACCCCGTGTCGGTCGCGATGCGCTATAATGAAGCGTTGTTTGTTGGGTTGATCCCGATGAGCGATGCGAATAAATCATCGGGATCGTATACAAGTATGATTGTGCTTAGGATCAATTGAATCCCAATCATTGTCACCCCTCTTCGTGGCGCCTCTAGATCCTTCGGATCTTTGGGATGGAGCCGAGTATGGCGACCCCGTCAAAGTCATACTAAACCCGCACTTAGGCATTAGGTTTGTGCACTTTTCGTTAGATGGTGTGCTTAGGTTAGGACTTAGGTTCTTCAGGTAGTCTTTTTGATGCCTAGTATTGTTCTTCGATGGATTTGTTGCCTCTAACCGGATAACTCTTCTTCTGTGACTTTCATGTGATGTGATTGCATGTTGCATATGTATGGTAGTGTGTTAAGCGACTTTTCTGCGAGGAGTCACTGCTTATTTATACTGCGACATGCAGCACTTATGGAGATAGTGATGATTTCTAATCCTTTTAATTGCGAGTCTTATTAGCTCCCGTTTATAAAGCGTAATTATCGTTATACGTCGTTTACGTATGAGCTTTCCGCTAACACTTGTTTTTCATGCGGGATTGAGTCTTTTTATTTTCCTTTGTACTTTTAAGTCCAGGAGAGTCGTGTGAGAAATAAGATACGGGCGCGGGTTCGAGGCGTTTTGCGCGGGAACCACGTGGAGGGAGACTAGGAGGCGATGCTCGTGCCCCGTATCTTGGTCCGACGTTTTTATATTGATGTATAGAATTAGGATCGGGCACGTATATGCGGAGTCCGAGCGCATTTTCTTTTCGGATTATGTTGTCGGTCCAGTGCAGCATTTTGGCCTCTTTTATTTTATTATGGGGTGTTTTAACTTTGTTTTATTACGTATTCGCATGTACGCATGTGTTTTCCTTGTTCTTTTCGTGATATGAGGATTTTGCGATATCGTTTAGGCTCTTACAGGACCCTAAAATTAGTAAGGCTTTATATGTTTAAAAGTCACTAATAAAATATTCAGAGATAAATAAATTTTAGGATTAAAATATTCGAGATCTTAAAATATGCAGCATTTACTTTTTTGCATAGCATCAGGCCGGATTTTAAATGGGTTGCGTTGCGCTATGTATCACTCAGTCATACTTAATAGGGCCTCCACATTATTTAAGGATCGCTACAGATAACTTGCGTTCGTATTTGCATGTCCCGAGGAGGAGTCTCCGTGCTTCTCCGAACGGCCCGGCCCGACATACCTTTATAGGTTGGTTGTACGCTAGTGCTCTAGGGTGTTAGAAGGCTCCCAGGCAGGACGGGATGTAAGTCCTTTTGTTTGGAGCTTTTGCGGTTTGTAGGCTGAACCTCCCTTCTCTTCTTTCTGCGAGGCATCCTTGCTCAGCTTTGGCGAGTGTGAGACCCACTCTTGGAGCTCGAACTTATAGTCATAGGATAGAGTTTCCTTCCTTTGACCTTAGGGCTATCGAGGTCCCCGTGGATATTGCGGTTCTCGGATTCGCGGCCGGGGATCTCGGGACGTGTTGGGTCGATTACCTTCGCGTTCGGGTAGACTTAGGGTCCTACTTGCTTGGGATGATGGGTGCGTGATACTGCGGCTTGCTACCTCTACCGCTTTAGGATTACTCCTTCCTTCCTTTAACTACCTCCGTTGAGCCGCTTTCGGCTCGCTCGACTTCATTGATATCATTTGTGACGCTCGATGGCGATGAGTCGCACGCCCGTTGGGATACGACGTTTTGTCACTCCGCCCTTATCGCTCGGACGTGCTTTTGACGTGTTGGGATACCCCGTCGAGATGATTTAGGTTATTCAGTGGAGTTCCGTATGCGATGAGCCGCGACCATTTGGGATGTGAGGGACTCACTCTCCGCCGATGGCTTAGCGAGAGCTTTGAAGCGTCGAGACTTTCCCGCACGGAATAATCTCCGCTTTGATTGACTATACCCTAGTGTCATGATAATATAAAGCGAAACTCGCTTTATCGAGAGTATTCTCGTGTATCACCCAAGATGTAATTAACGCAGGTAGGAATACGTTCCTACGGGAGTGCTCTTGACCCCAGAACAGTACATACACTTGACTCTCCGGTTATGGGTAGTCACGTGAGATACTTGCTTTCGCGGATATTGGTTCGAGGTGCTTACTGTACGTCTTGTTTGGATGGACATGCTTGACTTATCCGCTTGCCGAGGTTTATCACGCGTAGGCTCTCATGTTTTCTTTCTGCTTGTTTGTCACTTTGTCGTATGTCTCTTCTTAATCGGTTCCTCTCATCTTCGAATCGACTTATTTGATTTGAGAGGGAGATTTATTCGAATAAGGGGAAGTATACGACGAGCGATAGTTCGCGACTCCTTTTAAAATAAAAAAAAAGTGAAAAGAATGGCGAAAACAAAGCGGCGACTCCGTGCGGAGAAGTCTCTCTCTCCATACTTGGAGTTTCGCTTTTCTGAGGTTATAGCCTCTCTCCATACTTGGAGTTTCGCTCGTATTATCGTGGTGCGGTTCTCTTCCTTCGAGTCACGGTTGAGCCTTTGGTGAGACCTTGGTTTTCGGTCCATATATCGGTTCTTAGGGGTAGCGACTCGATGCATTCCGTCCCTTCTCTCACCCTCGACATTTCGATTGCGGCATTATCGCATGCATCGATGTCGTTGTAGTTTTGTGATTGGTTTCTTGACCTTTCCTTATTTTTTATCATTGTCCCTTTTTGTCCCGCTACGCGGAAGAGTAGAAAGATGGATATGATCGTTGCCGCCAGGGAGAACTCTTTCCCCTCTCCTCAAGCGTTTATGTGCTCCTGAGGGTGTCATAACCTTCAGTTCTTTCGAGCACCCACTGTGGGGTTACCTTACGTAATCCTACGCCCTTTGAGACATTTTGCTCCTGTGCCCTCCCCTTAAAAGGAGAGACGTGCACATTGAGTCTTTCATACGTCATTCGAGGCATTTTCTCTATGCCCTCCCCCTTAAAAGGGGAAACGTGCATATTGAGTTGTTCTTGCGCTCTCTCAGACGTTTTGCTCTATGCCCTCCCTTTTAAAAGGGGAGACGTGCATATTGAGTTGTTCCTACGCTATCTGAGGCGTTTTCCTCCGTGTCCTCCCCCTTTTAAAGGGGAGTCGTACACATTTAGTTGTTTTTGATGTGGTGGCTCGCGTCGCGTTCACTTCTTTAGCAGTATGTTTGTCACTACTGTCGTCGTTGTGACATTTGTCCCGACTCTCTTACTGTTCCAGTTTTCCCTGAGGATCCACCTGTCCCTCGATTAGGCGGGAAGGCCATGAGGACCGGGAATGGATTGCTTGCAAATTTAGCAACATTGCTTGTATCGGGTTTCTATACCCATTTTGACTCCCGTTTAGGAGGTGCCTTCGGCCCGTTTTGAGTCATTTTTGCTACAGTCCCCGTTGCGCGGACCACGTCCTTATTGGATATTTGCTACATGCCCTCCTTTGAAAAGGAGTTGTGCATGCGGTACTACTTTCGTTGTAGCAACTCATATTGGTATTACTTTTCCCTCGAGGAAAGGACCAGTGCCAGATGGCGATACGCTACAATGCTCTTTTCTGTTTACTAGCTTCTATTTTAGACCTTCCATATGTTGAGGATTTCCATCCTCGCGGATGTTGCATTATGTAAGAGTGCTAGAGTTACCTGTTACGGTACTGTCCTCTGGCGGTGCGGTATTTCCCCGCCATGATTTGTCTTGGTTCCGGCCCAAGATTTATACTTAAATCTTGAAGGTTGAGAATCAAATTTCTCGTCCTCCGACGTTGTGGACCATGTCGACGTCATGGCTTGTTTTGGTTCGGCCGGGATGGTGCTAAATCCCGTCGGGCGAGAATCACCTCTTCATCTTCTGGCGATGTGGACCATGTCCCCGCCATGACTTGTTCCCGATTCAGCACAGGATAACGCCCAAATTCCATTAGTTGAAAATCATTTTCTCTCCTCTGTCTGATTATGTGGACTACACTCCAGTCGGGTTAGCTTGGGATTCTTCCCTCCTCCGGATGCAAGTCATTCTCACCTTGCAGTCCGTACTGTTGTTGCTACCACGAGTTCTCTGACTTAGAAGATCTAGGAGCATCTTCCTCTTTGAGGGAAATGTTTTTCTTGGTTTGACGATTGTCCCAGCCCTAGTTGTTATGGTTTCTACGAGGTCTCGCTTTGTCCCACATTAGGCGAGGGCGTCCGGAAGAATAGGAACGAACTGCTGCATGACCATAGTGGGCGATTCGGCCACGGGTCTCTTTACTGTTGAGACTCTAGTTTCCTCTTTGAGAGGGCGAGGTCCTATTTCTAGAGATGAGTTCCTTGCTTAGATCTCTGAAATATCTAAGCATGTTGTGTAAGAACTCCTCTACTTACCATACTCCCATGATTCTCATAGTAGGAGATCGAGATATACCTCCCAGTCCACTACGAGATTTGGATGTTTGCCATCTGTTGTGCAGGCCATGAGACCCGCCGAGGAGTTGCATGGAATCCTTGGCGTGGTATTTAGTGCCCTTTGCCAGATGTTGTGTCAGGTATCACTGATGATCATGTTGGAGTGGCTTTTACCCATATTTGATGTGCTAACTCTTTCACGAAATCACGAGGAAAATTTTGTGGCTTCCTCTTCATCGCGCTAGATGAATTTGTCCTATGTCGATAAAGGGAGATCCGGGGCATACCCCGTCGATTCCCTCCTTATTTGAGGACATAAGTTGATCGCCGTACTTCGGCGAATACTCATTGGGTTAGGCAAATTCTTGCCACCATGTCTCTTGATATTCCCACGCTACATGTAGAATGACTTTCCACATTTGACAGCGAGGAGTTTACTTGTCTTTGCTTTGAAGAGTGCTTTATTCGACCTCTTTCATTTATTAAGCAAGGCTATAGTTGAAGTTTTATACTTCGATTGGGGGACACCCCAAAAAATCTTTTGTTGATAACATGTTGTATTGACTAGTCCATTTTGCTAGCCTTACTCGATCCATGTTTAGTTGGGATGCACATCCCCCAGGCTGTTTGAGAGTGCCTCATTTGATTTAAGCTATGTTTGCCTTTTGGCTAAGCTCTTGATGAAAGCATTTCATTGCTAAGACCACCTTATTTGTCTAGCATTTGATTTAGTCAGTATACTTTGAACCTGACTAGGATTTGGTGCCTCACCTATCTAGAATCTTACTGACTTTTTAGTCCGTTCTTGGTGAGAAAGCATCCACTGTGGGATGGATTCATCTCATATATCCAACCTTGTGGATATTTTGCTTGACTTGGTTGATTCTTATTACCTTGTCAATAGTCATGTTGAACGGATCAAAACACTTCGTCATGATAAATCAGTCCATGACTCGTCGGGATACCTCGATATCCGACACTACCGGTTAGACCTCGTCGCTTATCTAGCAGAGATATACCTTGACCAAGAGGCGGTGGCTTCTTATCCCTGTACCTCTTGATATTTCGGCTCCATTTACGAGAGGCCGTTGAGACGCTTCAAAAGGAGCTTGTGCTCCTTAGTTGATCTTATCTTGGATTTTCCTTCGATGTTTTTTGAGGTTGAATCTATGATAGATCTCGAGGATGGGTTTAAGCCGGACCATGTATGCACCTTCTTAGGATTTGCTTGATCTTCATGGTTCGGGGGATTTGAATTATGTCTTGATGGCCGAATCTCTTACTTTAAAGAACTTTCACCTAAGTCACGAGAACACCTCGAGTGACTAGATGGGTGTCATTGAGATGTGAGTAGTTTCGGAGACTATTTAGATCTCTTACTTTTCCATTCAGCTGAGACCGATGGAAGCTTGACAAGTAATGTACCATAAAATTCTAAGAATCTTTCTTCGGGAGATTTTTGAGTCGAGAATAAATTACTTTATAACAAAAGAAGCTCACCGAGATATAGTAATTTTCGGGAGAGATAAAAAAAAGTGTGAAAGGCTTCAAAATAAAAAAAAAAAAAAGATTGAAAAAAAAAATGATCAACACTCCTGAGAAGAAGCTTGAGGTGAGTGGGAAATCAAAAATTTGATATAAATAACCTTTTGATTTCAAAATTCTCACAGTAAGATCCTTAGAATATTAAGGTTCGAGATAATTGCTTAAGTGACATTGGGATGAGTGATAAATTAGTAATGGATTTAAAGACATCTCCAAAATGAAAACATTTTCTTTACACCGGATACGAACGACGAGGCTTATCTGAGAGCTAAGGGTGAAAATAATTAAAGGACGGGGACTAGGGAAAAGTACTTAAGGAAAATCCCACTGGACTCGAATTTTGCAAATCTCGTATTTTGCATGGTATATACGGTCATGAGTCTAGGATGCTTACTTGAGAGCTCCACTTGCAGTTGAGTTGGCATGTCGCGCCAAATCATTCCCCATAACGACTTATGTTGGGAATAAAAAAATATATATTTAATGCCGATGAAAAAATATAAATGGCATGGAAGGCTCTCAATAGCTTTGTGGGCATGTTGTACGACATACCGTATACCCACATTATATCACGCTTGATGCGTTAACCCTCTGGGTCCGGCAGTCCTTCCTTGGAAGTTGGCTCTCCTTCTTGTGTGTGGACTTTTCACCCACCACCCTTATGCACTATGTGTCAACCCTCTGGGTCCGGTGACCCTTCCTTTGGAAGAAAGGTTTGCCATATTATGGGCTCTCTACCCACCATCTTTATGCTTTATGTGTCGACCCTCTGGGTCCGGCAGCCCTTGCTTTGTATGAAAGGCTTGCCATCTTGTGGGCTCTCTACCCACCATCTTTATGCTTTATGCGTCGACCCTCTGGGTCCGGCAGCCCTTGCTTTGGATGAAAGGCTTGTCATCTTGTGGGCTCTTCACCCACCATCTTTACGCTTTATGCGTCTACCCTATAGGTCCTGCAGTCCTTCCTTGGAAGTTGACTCTCCATCTTGTGTGTGGATTTTTCACCCACCACCCTTACGTACTATGTGGCGACCCTCTGGGTCCGGTGGCCCTTCCTTCGGAAGAAAGGCTTGCCATCTTGTGGGTTTCAACCCTCCTTGTTTTACGCTTCATGCGTTGACCCTCGGGTCTGGCAGTCCTTCTTTCGGAAGTTGATTAGCCTTCTTTGTGGGTGTTTTGTACGACACACTGTACACCCACACTTTCCTTTGCTTCATTGCAAGTAAGAGAGGTCTTGTGCATCTCTTAAAACTGATTGTTGAATTGCTAAACAGATAAAGTAGAAGTCTTACGAGCGGCTTATACCTGTGCGACCGGTAATCAGTGTAAGAGAAGCCAAGCACTTCTCTTATCTTTTCTCTTTGGCTCCTCACTTTGAGTGAGTTCGAGCAAGTGTGTCCCACCCATCATAAATGAGTGTGGTAGATACATTTGTCCCTCTCGTCACAGTGAGAGTGGAAGATACTTTCTTTTTGGAGGATTTGAGCCTAGCTTTATGATTAAGCAGTTATGGTTATCATACCTTGCTAAGCTAACCTTCGCAATATCTCGATTGACAGGAATCAATTTCGATTGATATTTGCCTTATGCAGGAAAGTCATGCCCTTTCCTAGCATTCATGTTCGGTTACCCATTCTACTTAGGGTACGGGCCGAGCACCTTTTACGGATATGCTTGGGCCCACTCACTTCGGATGAGTGTGGTGTATTCCCTTGTTAAGGGATATGTTTTGGTCTTCAGGCTAAATATCATTTGGTTGGTTCGCTCTATTTTCCCGACCTTTCTAAGGTGTCTCGGCCGGCGAGGTCAAGTTCGATTGATGCCTCTTTTGTGCGAGAAATCCATACTTCTTTCCTCGACTCCTCTATTCGGTCGAGCACCCTGTGTGGGTCCGAATTAGAGTCTCCCGCTCATTTCGAATGAGTGCGGCATTTTCCCTCTTAGGAGGATGTTTTTGGGTTGGTCTGAGATCCATGCACCCTTGTGGTTGGAATGCTATATCTCGATCAACCACTCTTAGATACTGTGGTAATTCCCCATTGGAATTCATTCTACCAAATTTCCGGTAGCAGTATCGTATAGGGTTGGTATGTTTTGACCATCCACCCTCCTTGATATTCTTGACTCGGTCGATTTTCATTGCCTTGTTGGAGCGACATGTTGTATCGATTTTAGACTTTGTCTATTCTCTATTCGATCCATGTCGCTAGTCAGTTGCACTTCTGAGGCATGACGTTCGCCTCGGTATTGTCCCCGACAGGAATTGCCTTAACCAGTTCTTGTAGGAAATATCCATTGAGCTCTCCTCAGCGATAGCTACTTCGCTAGTTTTGAGGACCCTTTTAGCGAGACTTATTTCGTTTGTGCTTGCTTAAAGCACTCTACATTTGGACTTGTGAGTCCACCTCGATGATATTTCGATTGGCTTGGTTAGTTTGGTCCGCCTCATTGAATGACATGCTATATCAGTCGCTCAGTTGATCCATGTCTACACCGGGATATTTGATGCCTCCCAGCATAATTATTTGCTAAATGGGAGAATCCCTGCGAGATTTGTCTCGCTACGCTTACATAAAAGCACTTTATTGGTTAGACCATTTCGGTTACCTAACCCCGTTAATTCTTTCGATTATTTGGTTAGTTACGTCTACCACATCGAGTAACATGTTGCATCGGATTTATCGCCGATCTATGTTTGGTCGGAGCGCTCGATGCATCCGGCATATTCTCGAGCATGATACCTCGGGCTATTTTAGCCATATGGTCGCTCATTTGATGCATAGAGCGGGATACCCCCTGTCTGTTGATATTTTTTTACTACTTTGGTTGGTTCTATCCACCATGTCGAGTGACATGTTGCATCGGTCTTACCACCGATCCATGTTCTTTCGGAGTGCTCTGACATCCGACTATACTTTGAGCATCTTGCCTCAGGTTATTTCACCTTAGGACTGCTCGTTTGATGTGTAGGCAAGACACATAGCTATTGTCCTTTTTAGTATTTGACCAGGACACATACCTCTCTGTGTCATACGATACATTCAACCAGGATACATACCTCCTGTGTTATTTGATATGTTTGGCCGGGATACATACTCCCTGCACCATTTGATATGAGAAGTAGGATACATACCTCCTACTTTACTTGATGTGTAGTTAGGATACATACTTCCTGGACTACCTCGATCGGGATATATACCTTTCTGATCATTTCATGTTCCGATCAACGGCACTATTGCCTTCACTTGGCCGACCCTTGATGATAAGACCTTCTTATGAGGCACGTCGGGTTTCGTAGCCATTTGGCTTTGAGGTCTTTCGAAACGCATGCCCATTTTGAATGGTTCTCTTATGAGAGCATTTTTCGGCTTTACATAGCCATATACCTTGATGTTTCTTAAGCCACATGACACTTTAGTCGGCTCTGTACAAGGACATCTCGTCTTTTGACATTTTGGCCCCGTAGCCGTTTGATATGATATTTCTCGAGCTATATGACGCTCTAGTCAGCTCTTTTATGAGAATATATTGTCGTAACCGGCTCATTAGTCTTTCGATACTTCTCAGGCCATATGTCCCTTTTGGGACGGTTCATTTACGAGGGTATCCCTTCTTCAGACATTCCTTGGGTCATGCCTCTACGGCCTCTGAACCCACCCCTAGGTTATGCCTTTAAGGCCTCTGAACCTATTTTTGTGGTTATGCCTTTATGGCCACTGAACCATTGTGTTTGGTCATGCCTTCACGGCCTCGAACCACCCCTTTCTTTTTTCTTTTGGGTCGACCATACTTTATACTCATTGGTTTGATCGCCACCTCTACGATCGGGATATGTTGTGCTTTATAGCCGCTCGATTAAAGTGTTGGGTGTTTCGTCTCAAGGAGATCAATAGACTCGCAATCGGGGTTTCTTTCAGAGGAAACATAACAGGAGACTTGGTCACACGAGATGATTGAGCCTTCTCCCCTACCGTTTCGAATGTGGTCAGGTACGGGATTTTCATCGACTCTGTTGTTTCGAATGAGGTCAGACAGATCGATATTGCCATTTCGAATGAGGTCAGGCAAACCCCAGCCAAACATGTCCAGCTTATCTGGCCTGGTTGGGTCCTTTCTCTCCTACCATTTCGAATGTGGTCAGGTACGAGATTTTCATCGACTCTGTTATTTCGAATGAGGTCAGACATATCGATATCGCCGTTTCGAATGAGGTCAGGCAAATCTTTTCTCAGCTATACCATGTCCAGTTTATCAGGCCTGGCTGAGCTCTTCGGTGGACAGTTAGCTTCGACTTGCGACCACCACCCCTGACCATACACGCCCGATTTTTCGCCTGGTTGGAATCCTTTGTGGTTATGCCTCTACGGCCTCCGAACCACCCCCAGGTTATGCTCTCTACGGCACTCCGAACCACCCACAGGTTATGCCTTTACGGCCTACGAACCTATTTTTGTGGTTATGTCATTACGGCATCCGAACCACCCTTTCAGTGTATGTCTTTACGGCCTCCGAACCTATTTTTGGTGATTGACCGATCACGACAGGTTAGCCACACCCTCGACCATACCATGCCCGGTTTATCTGGCCTGGTCGAGCTTTCCTTTACTCTTTTCTTTGGATGTCACATCGACTACCAAGAGATGCTCTCTTTTAAGGATGCTTCCAACAAGGGCACTGTGCCTCAGCGGTACACCACACTTGTTGGGGTCGCTTTGTTGGCATCGTTTTTTTAATATATTACGTGCATGGGATGTCCATTCGAGCATACCAGGGTCGACAGGCGTTACTCGAAGCGTCGCGCGGGAAATTAGCTCAAATTGGCACATCCACCTGCGAGCTTGTTCAGATGGCCTTGAACGATGAAACAGACCACGCGAGTGTGTCTGAAACATCGATATTAGCTAGGAATGACGTCTATTTTGCCACAGCTTCGAGGGCGGGGTAAAAATTGTGCAAATTATCGTTTTTAGCTCGATCGTCAGAGAGTTACTCGAACGACTTCGGATGACGAAACGGATCACACGATTGTGTCCGGGACGTCGATTTGACCTACGGAGGATGTTCATTTTGCTACGACATCGCAAACGGGCTTAACATATGCAAATTATCCTTTTTGGCCAAATCGCTCAGAAAATGGCCCGAACGGGCCCGAACGACCCCGAATGACGAAACGGACCGCGCCGTTGCGTCCGGAACATCGATTTTAGCTAAGAGGGACATCCGCTTCGCTGCGAGGACGTATATATGTTAAAATTACGCGGAGGATAATTATGATAATAATAATATTATTATAATATAATATATATAATATTATATATTATCTTATAAAAAAAACTTACGCATATCTCCCTCTCCCTCTCGGATCCATCGCACGCGGAAAAACCCTCCGAGCGCCGCAACTTCGTGAAAACCCTAGCTCCTTGTCGCCGATCTCACACCGGCGACGACGCCGGCAAGTTCGCCGACCTCCCCTCCGACCTGCGGCGCCTCTCCAACCGCTGGCCAAGCGAAGCACTTCACTTGCTTCGCGAAAAGAAGCTCAACCGAGCTCCCTCCTCGTCGCCGGCGCCTACCTCCACGCCGGTGAAACTTAAGAGCCTCCCTCGGCCGACGAGGCCGTCGGCAAGCTCGCCGCCTTCCCCTGCTCCTACCCGAGAGAGAGAGAGAGAGAGAGAGAGCTCCCATGGTCTCTCTCTCCCACTTTGGCCACACCACCTCTTCCACGCCGGATTTTTGCCTCGCCGGAATCGCATCTACGCCGGAGAAAATCAGCGAGGTGAAACTCCAGATTTTGGGTTCTCCTTTGCATTTCCTCCGTTCTTGGTGCTCGCCGCCGACGAGCTAGCCTCTACGCGTCACTGTCCTACCTTCCCGGCGACCGGATACTTTGCCGGACCACCTCGGCTTTGCGGGACAGCGAATGTCGTCGTTGTTCGAGGAGGCGCGGACTTTTTTACCTCATGTTTTCTCCTCTTTCGCTGGCGTCGAGTGAACCCTTCGCGAAGGTATATATGTCGGCCATATTTTCATACGTTAAAATTATTTATTTTTGATACTTTGCATATCTCACGTATTCCTCCCTTGTTTGCGTGGTTTTGTTGCGAGGTGTGTCTCTTGCCCTCATTGCGTCGTATTTTTCTCGTTGCATGATTCATTGTGAGGTACGCTGGCGCACGGGCTGGACACCGGTAGTTCGCCGTAAACGTGGACTCTTCTTCAGCATAAAGAGAACGCGTCTTCAACCTTCGCGGCGGTGAGATTTTCTTATCTCTTAGCCGACCCTAGGTTTAGTCCGATCTAGGCACGTGGGTTCGATCGCCCACGCGGGGTGGAGGTGCGGACTATATGTGTCGGCCGGTCGAGCCGCCATGTGATGGATCGTTGATTTACCAGAGTGAGCTATAGGTTAGGAATCTTTGCGTTGACCAATTCCTATTCGTAGCCTAGCGATTCCTCGTTACGAGCTTTAGATCTTAGTCTGCTGGGTTGGAATCCCATTTCCACGGTTTTGGCGCTCCTAATCTCCCTAGAGGGATTAGTTGAGTTCGATCTTAGAGGAAGGGAAAAGCTTTGTAGGCTAGATCCAGTCCTATAAGATCGGGGCGTTCGTAGAGCGGAAAAGCACTTTGTAGCTAGTCCGCCCTATGAACGGTGGTGAGTTTCCCTACGAGAAATCGGAGCGGGAAACCCTCTACATAGCCGCACGCAAGCGGAGGCGGCGATGCCGCACATCCAAGAGCGTCGACCCGCAGATGCCTATGTGAGGTCGTTAGGACGAGTTCGACATGCCGTCGAGTGTTGGGGTTGTGTTACATGTGCAAGCTCCATCTTGTTGCATTTTGCATGTGATCACTTATTGCATTATATTGCATGTTTGTATGTTTGTGCATGTTGGTTTGGTTGCATGTTGCACCATATTCTGTGTTTGCATTTCCATTTGCACCGCACTTTTATGATTCTCCCTAGTGAGAATTATTTCACCTCCGGGCCGCTGCCACTACGGCATGCCCACCTTCGGGTCACTGCCTCCTTGGCATACCCATCATTTGGCCGTCGCACTTCGCGGCATGCCCGCTCTTTTCGAGTCACTGCCTTTATGGTATACTCACCACCACCACTTTGGTGCATTCTCTTTGCATGTAGCATCCTTGCATTTTGCATGATGTGTGTGCTTGCCTTTTTGGGCGCCCGTTGTGATTGTTTCGTACTTCAGTCGAGCAATCACGATGTGAACTTCTTGCATGATTTGTTCTTACCGATTCATCGATGGGCTCATCCTACTCGTTAGGAGAGTGACCTCGTGTCGGTCGCGATGCCTTAACGAGCATTGCTTGTTGGGTTGATCCCAATGAGCAATGCGAATTAAGTCATCGGGATTGGCACAAGTATGATTTTGCTAAGAATCCACTGAATCTAACTTGTGTCACCCCTCTTCGTGACGCCTTTTAGATCCTTCGGATCTTTAGGATGGGGTCGGTATGGCGACCCCGTCAAAGTCATACTAAACCCAGACTTACCCTGCACTTAGGCACTAGGTTTGTGCACTTTCGTTAGATGGTGTGCTAGGGTAGGACTTAGGTTCTTAGGTAGTCTTTTTGATGCTTCGGTTATTGTTCTTTGATGGATTTGTTGCTACTAGCCAGGTATCTTTCTTACTGCACTTTGTCCGTGATGTGATTGTATGCTGCATATGTATGGTAGTGTGTTAGTGGCGCTTTTTGCGGGGAGTCATGCTTATTTATACACACACGAGGTACCGCTATGTGGGGAGCAAGTGATGATTTCTAATCCTTTTACTTGCAGGTGCTATTAGCTCCCCCATTTATAAAGCATGACTATCATTATACGTCATTTGCATGTGAGCTTTCCCGCGAACACTTGTTTTTCAGGCAGGATTGAGTCTTTTTATTTTCCTTTGTACTTTTAGAGTCTAGGAGAGTCCTATAGCAGAAATAAGATACAGGCACGGGTTTCAAGGAGTTTTGCGCGAGAACCACGTGGAGGGGACTAAGAGCTGATGCTCGTGCCCCGTATCTTAATTCTGCATTTTTATATTGATGTATAGAATTGGGACCGGGCATGTATATGCGGAGTCCGGCCGCATTTTTCTTTTTCTGGATTATGTTGCGGTCCAGTGGCATTTTGGCTCTTTTATTTTATTATGGGGTGTTTTCTTTCTTGCTTTTATTACATATTCGCATGCACGTACGTGTTTTCCTGTTTCTTTACGTGATCCGGGATTTTCTTATGTCATTTAGATGCTCTTTAAGGACCCTAAAATTGTAGAACTTTATATGTTTAAAAGTCCTAATAAAATATTCAAGATAAATAAATTTTAGGATTAAAATATTCGAGATCTTAAAATATGCACTTTTACTTTCTTGCATGGCCTCGGGCCGGATTTTAAATGGGTTGCATTGCGTAGGTTATCACCCAATTCATACCAATGGGCCTCCACATTATTTAAGGACCATTCTGAGATAGCTCGCATTCATATTTGCATGTCCCGAGGAGGAGTCCCCGTACTTCTCCAATCCGACTGGCCCAAAGCATACCTTTATAGGTGGTTGTCCGAGTGCGCCAGGGTGTTAGAAGGCTCCCAGGCCAGGACGGGTGTAAGTCCTTTTGTTTGGAGCGTTTGCGGCTTTGTGAGCTCGAACCTCCCTTCTCTTCTTTCTCCGAGGCATCCTTGCCACTTTGGCGAGTGTGAGACCCACCTCTTGGAGCTCCGGCGTATAGTCATAGAATAGAGTTTTCTTCCTTTGACCTTAGGGCTACCGGGGTCCCGTGGATATTGCAATTCTCGGATTCGGCCGACGGGATCTCGGGACGTGTTGGGTCGACTACCTTCGAGTTCGGGTAGACTTAGGGTCCTACTCGCTGGGATGATGGGTCCGTGGTACACGACTGGGCTACCTCACCCCTTTGGGATTACTCCTTCCTTCCTTTAACTACCCCCTGTTGAGCCCTTTCGCTCCGCGACTTCGTTGATATCATTTTGACGGCCCGATGGCAATGAGCCTGCCGCCCGTTCGGGATACGACGTTTTGTCCTCGCCCTTATCGCTCGGACGTGCTTTGACGTGTTGGGATACCCCGTCAAGATGATTTAGGTTATTCCGTGGGTTTCGTATGCCGATGAGCCGCGACCACAATTTGGGATGTGAGGACTCACTCTGCCCGATGGCTAGCGAGAGCTTTGAAGCGTCGAGACTTTCCCGCACGGAATAATCTACGTTTGATTGCCTATATCCCGGGTATATGATAATATAAAGCGAAACTCTTTTTATCGAGAGTATTCTTGGGTATCCCGAGATGTAATTAACCGGTAGGAATACGTTCCTGCCGGAGTGCTCTTGACCACTGAGCAGTGCACATACACTTGACTCTGCGGTTATGGGTAGTCTACGTAGATGCTTGCTTTCGCGGATATTGGTTCGAGCGTGCCTCGCTCGATCTTGTTTGGGCGGACATGCTTCGACTTATCCTTGCGAGGTTTATCGCACGTAGACTCTACATGTTTTTCTTTCTCTTGTTTGTCACTTTGTCGTATGTCCCTTCTTAATCGGTTCCTCTCCTCTTCGAATCACTTATTTGATTTGGGATGGAGATTTATTCGAATAAGGGGAAGTATACGACGACTGACAAGCTGACAACTCCTTTTAAAATAAAAAAAAGAGAAAAGAATGGCGAAAACATGGAGGCTTTGTATAGAAACACAGTCAACAACTACTAACTAAGCATCCCAGATTCCTCTTTCTCTCTCTCTCTCTCTGTTTATATTCTCCCACCTTGAGAAGCAGGAGAGAGTGCAGAAACAGGTACTTCCTGCCATAAAACTTATAAGTCCTCCCCTTCCATCGATAATGCAGAGGAGTTGAAACCTTCCTGGCAACAACTGCCAAACGAGCATATTGCATTCACTGGGAACGTATTCTTAGCACTTCGTTTCCCCATGAGATACAACTCCCGTTCGTGGGGAGTGATGAACTCAATGGGCCATCTCCTCTGGAGTCGCGTTTGACACCCGACTCAGAGGATATTCCATCCTTTGACTCTTGACTCGAAGAAAAAAATAGTTAAAGCATGACTTTTGCCAACCACTTTAACTCGCTCAGCGGAAGGATGTCTTCACTTTCAACTTATGAAGAGCCAACTGAACTCTCACATGCTTTACCAACCCACTAACAAATTCTTTTGAACATAAGCACAATTGGCAAAATCCAAGTCCCTCCTTTTTATAGATGAGTGGGTCAACAATTCCTACAGGATTCAACCAACCACCATGACAGGACAACTCGAGACTAAACTGTGAGCTCAAAGGCCATCTTTCAAAAAAAAGGAAAAAGAGAATCACATCAACATCAATGCAAACTTTTAGTACCCACCAGAAATCACGAGATGCGGACAAGACTGTTGGTCAAATGCGACGATTCTTAAAGGTCCCCTCGACACTCGAAATTCTTGATCTGATGGAACGACAGCAAAAAAAATACTTAAGGAACTTGAATATGTTTCAAAAAGACGACCCAAAAAGCGTTATAAAGCTTAATCGCACAGAAGACAACCAAAAAACATCACGACGCTTGGTCTCATTAGAGACGACCGAAATATGTTATTATGCTAGTCACAGACATGCAACTGAAAAAGGTAATTCAAACAACATTTAACATTTCAAAGAAAAACATACAACCAAAAATCATATTTCATTTATGTGAATTCGTGTCTATACAGTTCAAAAAAAAAGAGGGGCTGATGAAACGTCAAAAAGTCTCTATGGATCTTTTGGACGAGTGTTGGACGATGCATCGACCGCTACATTATCACCTTCAGATTCTCCAGGTTGATTTGAAGTCGAAGGAATGTCATAAAGCTTCTTGAACTCGTCAAAGTCAAAATATTTTGGGTCGACAATTCCCACTCGGATGAATTCATCAATTGCAATTAACGACCTGTCTCCAAGTAATCCACATGAGTGCTAATAACCCTTTTGGCAGTTGTCATGCTAGACATTTGTTCCGTCAGAAGAGTGTTCTCCTTTTGAACCACTGAGAACCATTCAGAAGCAATCTCTAGCTCTGCCTTTGCATTCATCAGGTCGGACTCCGCCTCAGCAGCCCTCATCATCGCCAACTCTACTCGCTCCTAATATTTTTTGACTTTTTCTTTCCCTCATGGACAAATAAATCAAAGTCCAGTGATGAGTGGAAGCATAGCCCAAGAGCTAGTAACGGTCAAGCATTTGGCATAACTTGACTAGATGGAATTCATCGAGCTGCTTATCTAAGCCAGCCGACCAAAGTATGTCTGCAATTGTCGAATCGTAACCTGCAGATGCTGAATTTTGGGAAAACCGCTCTCTATTAATATCAACCAGGCCAAGGCTTGAATCAGAATTCATGTAGACTTTTAGTCGATCTTTTTGAAGAGGGGTCCAACAATCCTTCCCTTTTTCTTACTTCTCGAAGGACTAGGGGAATGTTTATCAAAGGGCATACCCTTACCTTTTTCGCACATGTCGAGCCGACTCCACAAAAAAGGGGCTCTCTCTCGCACTCTCAGTCGAATCTCCACCACTAGATTCATTTGTGTCCTCTGCCCGAAGAGATCAACAGCTAGCCTCGGCACTTTCCGATGGAGGAATAAAATCTGTGAAGGATGATGGAGAAGTTCGTTGAGCCGAGGGAGACTTAGTTGAGTCCTCGATATGAGCTGGATGAGTGGAAGGAGTCATATTGTCACCAAAATCACCTAAGATTGTCGGACAAAGTTTTCGTTCTATCAATATTAATTCACCTATTATTTTATCTGGATAACTACTTAAGTTATTGAAATTGAATGAATAAAATCCAAACCTGGTATCTACCTCTGACACGGGCCACCCTGTTCGGTTCCCTCCTCCTACCTGATGGCAGAATCATCCGCCTTCTTTCTTTTTCTTAACACCTTTTTAGAAGCCTTTTGACCTTCTCTAGTTGTCTCTTTTCATTGGCTTCAACAGAGGCCACCCACATCTCTTCCGTCAAAGGGCCATATACCTGTGCGTTTAGCATCTGGTTAACAGTCTAAGGGTTAGTATATTGAACCACTGATAACTATCGACCGACTATAACCTATTCCATTAATTTCACCTGGGAAGAAATTAACTTGCTTTTCTTAATGGACCACCAGTGGCCATAGTTGGAATGCCCCAATTATCACAGGCACCTCTAAAAAAATGAAGCTTCCAATCTTTAATCTTGTTTTCAATATTTATCAAATGAAACTTTCGGGTAGTGCCGAAAACTACATACTCGTCCGGTTCAACCAAAAAGAAAACATTTGTAAAAATAATTCGCCCGACCAAGGGGCAACTTGTCAGTGCAAATCAGTAATGTACGTCATCACTGCAGCAATAGATTTTGGCTTAACTTGAGTAGGGATGACACCATAAAACCGAAAAATCGAGTGAAGCTCCAGACAAAGTGGCAATCGGAGACCAAAACGAAACAGGTCTCAACAGAAATCTAAATCGTCACCTAAGTAGTCGGTGGTGCGAACTTCAGCTTCCACTCAACCTAAACCGACACTTGTGTCATAAACACAAGTCTCATCTAACAACTTAACCTCAAAGTCAGTATCTTTCAGAAGACCTAGCAAAACCAAAAACCTACGGAGAATATTTAGGGGTCATCAAGCTTCAAAAAAACGATCGAAGAACAGACAAAGCGAAAAGAATGTAAAAACTTTCTCTGAACATCTATTGAAGCCTATTTATATGCCCTATTAGGAAGCCGAAGCGCCACTTTGATTTATGTTAAAAGTAACATGTCAACACATAATTCGAAAAAAAACGTATAATTGCCCAAATTTTGGAAAATTTGTATTCAGAAAAAAAAAAATTTACAGTCGGGTCATCTGCCGCCTCGGGCAAGACCAAACCCTGGTTCATTAAACTTGAATACAACGCACGCCCACCAAATTTATATTTTTCAATTTTTTCCTCACAGGCGTACGTTTGAAATTGAACTGGCCACTCGAAATTCAGCCAACTCATCCCTCAAAGTCCCACATCATCACAAAGAGTTTCCACACCTACCACCTGGGCCGAGAGAGCTTCCAGTCCCGCTACCTTGGCTCAAAGAATTTCAACTTCTGCAACTTGGGTTCTGAAGAATCTCCATACTAGCATAAACGACTGCCAACTCCTATGGAAGATCAGTAGCAGTGGTTTCTCATTGCAGGTTAGCAGCCCGAGCAAAGAAGTCCACAGTCTCATCCAGACACCGAACCAACAACCCATGAGAATCCACACGGCCATGAATTTCCGCTTCTGGGCCAACTGAAAGGGATGTTAAGGTCGGATGGGAGGGAAAGATCGTAATTCCTTCGGTCACAACTTGAGCAAAAGAACCGGCCTATTCTACCGGGTTGATTTAGGACGCCAACTTCAGAGTTTGAGAACCAGTAATATCCATGGTTTCTTCTGCAACAATTAACCCGATATTATAAAAATAAATGGCGGAGCAAAATAAGAGGAAACTACAAGGTTACCGATCATTCTATCTACATTCGATGAAAGGAAACTCTCTACAACAAGGAAAATCGTACCACCATGAGGAGCATTCCCGGTCATAAGCGAAGAAGGAACATTCTCTGTTGATGGGGCCTCAACCCTCAAAGCATCAACAGGCAAACTACGGAGTGTGTCAACTTCCCTTGGTGGAGCATCACCCAGAGTACACTCCGGAGCTGAAGGATGGGGCAACGAGAGATCGAGTGACTGTGTTTGCATAACCACTTCTAAAGGTTCTCCAACTTGAAACGACAGAAGAATCGGACACTAACGAAGCGGTGCAGGGTCCAATACCTTTTCCATCTTCCACCTCCTCAACTGGAGTGGAGCCGACTCCAACGAATCACCAACTTCCTCTATGCAGGGCAGCTTATTAGTCATTTACTTACTTGACTGAATCGATTCGACCGACCACTTTTCACGAAATGATTTCCTTTCAACTTCTTTCCTCTTTTCCGGCGGTTGCGATTCTTCACCCACCTTTTTCTGAAGAGATGGATGAAAACTGTCAAAAATATTCTCTTTCTATCAACACTTGCAGGCTGGGTTCTAGAAATGGGGTATCCAAAAGCCTGCTTCAAGGCCTCCTCATTTACGGGTGGTCTTTTGGCACCTGACATGCTCGTCCGGCTCGATAATCAACCCACACAAGAAAGAGACAGAATATGGAAAAGGGACAAAACATACTTAAAACCCTATTTATAGGGAAAAAGGGAGGGGAAACACGAAAAACAAGGGAGCACAAAATATAATGATATTTATTATTCATTACATGAACAGTCAAGATATTAACTCTCTCTCTTTTTTTTTTTTTTACAGCTGTCACTCTGAAAAGAAATAAGAGAATCGGGGAACTAATTATGTACATCAGATATATGCTTGCATGACTTTTGAGAAGAACTAATAGAGATATAAAAATATGGATAATTCATTCAAACGATCAGTCGTTTTGCGGGATGGTTGAAAGAAAGGGAATGAACGACCCAATGAGCATAGCGAAAATAACACCAGCGTCGATTATCCTGTAAGTACGACCTTAGAAAATAGCGGTCGCCTAATGTGGAGCGTTTTTATCAAAGATGCATAATTCGAGGGTAGGCTGCTCGTTAGATTACGGTGATTTACCCTCTGTCCGATAAAATAATTTTAACCTAAGATGATGTATCTTCACATTCAGAATTCATAGAATTGGGCGATCGAAGAACATTAATGACGACCGAATGGTTCAGGTTGAACGACCGAATGATGGACAACCACGTGCAATTCAAACATCTGGGTCAAACAGTTGCAAATACAAAGCTAAATGCAAGGGAGTTACAGGAATCTAGCAGTGCTAAAATCAGTTAAAAAGATTTAATAAACAATGTTCAATTACAAATATATAAGTGTAATGAGTCATTAAATATAATAACATTCCTCTCATTTGAGGAATCATCATGTAACTTACAAATTCCACCTATGAATTATAAATAGAGCATAATAATCAAAAGGAGTACAGGGAATTCTCACTTAAAAGAAACAAATATCAAGTAGTCAAATCTTTCTGCTTCTTTATTTTCAGTTGATTAATGCTCTAAACCTTAGTCATGATCCACCGAACAATTTGAGATCAAACATAATGTCTTATATCCATTGCCAAGGACAAGATAGCAATATTATATCTAATATCACTTAACCAAGCATTACGTCAGAAGATTAAAAAAAAATAAAAAATTTTCAGAGCATCAATTAATAACAAAAAAAAACAACGTGGGGAAACTTCTTACAGCTATCAGTGTCATCAGCACAGCCAAAGATTCCAGTAGTCCAGGGTTCGTCGGCTGGAGGTTCATAGCTTTCTGGCAGCGGCTGCCCGCACTCATTACACTTACGAACTTCCAACTGCCCAAAAAAAACTAATTAAGTCTAAAGTAAAATTTAAGCAAAAAGGTTCCGATCAATTATAAGTACAAAAATTACATTTCAAATTCGAAGCGGCAATCATCAACTTAGAGCAAAGAGAGTGTTCCCATTTCAAGAAGCTGAACAAATCTCCGGTAAAGAAAGTAAAACATTGACACAAAACACGGACCAAAATTCAAAAAAGGAAAAATAGCCGACCTGAGGGACCCTAACAGGCTGATTAAGTTCTCCCGGACGGATCTCCTCGATCGGCGTATCATGCTCCTTCGTTAGCTTCACATAGCGCGAAGCCGCGGGGTTTTCCCCCATTCTTCGTAGACTGCGATGGGGTAGAGAGGAAATTTGGTCAAGAAAACAGGAGGCCGTAGTCTCTGCCTGCTTTATATATAGAATCCTTCGGTAAAAGAAGAAGCTTTCAGATCCGGGCGATTAAGAGGAATTCGAATCTGCAGGCCTTACCGGAGGCCGGTAAATCAGAGTGAAACCACGTACCGAGGGGGAGTGGGAGGCACCTCCCAGCGCCGGATTTAGACCGTCAACGGCAGCTTTGAAGAAACCGTAGAAATATGTAACCTACGAGGCAAAAAGAAAACGGAAATTTTGGGGCCTTTTAGTAATTTTTTTAAGGGACCAATTACTATTTTATTTACATGTTTAATATTTCAATTTTACCCTTTATATTTATGTCACGTCCATCTCATATTAAAAATATTATTATTTTATTAAAAATTAAAGATATACTTTTCATGTAAGAATAATTTGACATATATGTAAAATTTAAGTATAGGTGTTGCATATACTAAAAAAGAGAAATTAGATTGTGTATGTAAATCTTCAATTTTATTATTAATTTTTTTTCATAAAATTTTGTTTAAAAAAAATTTATTTAGAAAAAATAAAACACTTAAATTTTTATCTTGGTTTTTTTTTAAAATAAGTTGATTTATTTTTAAATATAAAAAATAAAAATATGTAGAAAATACATTACATAAAAATATTTTTAAAATGTCTAAAATTTATACATACAAATTAAATATGATCTCATATAGGCTATTAATTTCTTATTCCTCGGAATCCACTTTTTTGCTAAATCAATATTCTATTCTTTTTTTTTCGCAAAAATGCATCTAATAAAAAAAAATGAATATATATATATATATATATATATATATATATATATATATATATATATATATATATATATATATAATGTCTAATATTAGAAAAAATAATTCCTTCTTTCATTATTTCATTGAAAGATGCCTTAATATCCATTTCTAACCAGAATACCCCTCCAATTCTAAGAAATGCTAGAGTACTCAAGTGCATTTGGGGTAGCTTATTTGCTGTGGCAAGGTGAGAAAACGTCATTATGGTTGTTTGAAATTTGTGGTGTGGCGACTTATTATCCTAAATGCGGGTCGCATGTTGGACTACGAGGTATGTATTTTTTTGGGACAAATACCCTAGCTACCCTCTCTCACATGCCCCACGGTTTGAAACCTCTCTCGCGTCTCTGCTCCTCTCTCATGTCTCTGCCCTAACTCCCTTCTCCTCTCTCACTTCTCTCTGATCTTCAACTCTGGTGGCGCGGAATTCCCTCATTCTCCTTTCTCGCTTCTCACCAATCTACAGTTACATTGGCTCCATTGCTCCCTATCCTCTTACGGTATCCTCTATCTTATAAACTTTGTGGTTATGTTGCATGCTAATTTTGTTTTGAGGTTTGCCATGTGTGGTTTACTCATTACGATTTGTGACTTTGCTCTATGTCAGAAGGATGTGATTTGAGATTTATTACTCTGTGTGGCCTTTATTCATTTGTTGTTTGTGATTTTTTGCTTATTTCAGTTTCTGATTCCCTATAGATTTTGGGTCATTGGCTTTGCTTGTTACTGTATCTGCCTCTAGAATGAATAGAATTATGCTTGCTTATTATAGTTTGTGGTATTTAGCTTGCTTATTGTTTATTGTGGTTTGTGGATTCTATAAGGAATGAAACATAATTCCCTATAAGTGTGTTAGTTCAATGTCTTACTCTTTGTTGTTTATGGCTCTTTGCTCGATTTGGTTTCTGGTTCAATGGGGTTAGACTTGAAAATTCATTTTTTTGTGTCGTACAGAGGTTGGGTTGCTCATTTTGTTCAATGGTTTGTTTGTTATTGTGGGTTGTCTGATATGTCTTAAAATGTGTTATTTTCTATATATATTTATGCTTATTTTTAATGATATTGTACTTTAATGGACGATATTTTGCACGTTTTTTTTCGGGTACAAGATATGGAATTTTCTACGAAAAAGATTGAAAATAAGGCAAAATGGAGCAATGAGCTTATTTCTCAACTGGCGCCTGAGCGCCAGAATACGGAAACTCTAGCACCATCGCACCTAGGCGTAGGTCAGTTATTCAAGGCTTATAGGAGGGTCGCGTTTAGGCACTAGAATTGATTTTTCCTAAAATTCATTGAATTTGGGCGGATTTTAAAGGGGCATCTGAAGAGACCTTTGAGGATTTTGAGAGCTATATTAAAGGAGACATTTTATGATGTAAGGAGGCTACTGTGAGGAGGGGAGTTGAATTGTGTGAGAGAGTGTGTATGTGTGTGGAGTTTAGTCTTGGTTGGTGTGGAAACTCTTTGTGAGTATTGTGTGTGTCAAGGTGTGTCTATTGGAGTAAGGATTCTACAAGGATCTTCAGAGAATTTGCTTGGGGAAGAGTTTAAGATAAGCACGTTGTATTTTTTTTTAGTTCTGATTTACTGCATAAACTTTAATTTCAATATAAATCATGTTTTGTTGTGTTATCCCCATGAAATATGAGTAGTTTTCTTCATCTTTCTCCTTACAATATAATTTAATCATGCAGAGGATTGGAATTGTTTACGATTCTCTTATTTCATCCTTGTGATGATTCGTTACTTCGTACTGAGTTTACATATTCAATCTGGCATGTTGGTATGTTAAAGCTTCTTTTGAGTCCATAATGAACTGAGAGGGCTATAGATTCCTCAACTAATAAGAATCACATTAATCTGGTGGTTGAGAAGGTAGCCGAAAGATTAGTGGAAATACATTGGAAGATAAGTTCTGGTGGGTGTAAATTGATGTTTTTAGGGTCATAGGCTAGATTCTTATCAATTTGAACTAGAGTTTGAAACTTATGGCTATGTTAGTCTAAAAGAGTAGGCACAGTGTGTAATCTAGAGCGACAGACTAGAATCTATCATGCATAACCAAAGTTTTGAGAGCTTAACTTTAGATTAGCCAACATTCTTCATGCGCTCGGAGGAGGGTAAAGAATATGTATGCTTCTATTTGTCACAAAAACACATTTAAACATTTGATTCATACACTGATTATTATCTCATTGCAAGAGGAATGGCTTTCACATAATTTAAATTCTTCTACACAAAACTAGTTTAGAAGCACTTTGTATTTTTTTTAAGCTTTGAAATAGAATTTGTAGGTATTAGGTACTTCTTTTTACGCATAAACTTTCAACTTTATTTCCTAGATTTTTGTCTGTTGTTTAAGCAGAGTTTTTTTAAGTCTATAAAAGAGTTTTCACCTTCTCTGTGGGATCGATACTAGAGTTTTAAAAGAAAATCTTATATTACTTGAACGATACATGCAGCTGAGTTTCAATCCTAGTGAAACTTTAATTAAGAATTGTAATATCTATGTCACTAGGAATCGCCGCTATCAAAAAAAATTATTTTACCAGCACACTAAAGGGGATCAAGTTTTTAATAGCTTTTGTTGGGGACTGAAATTATAATAGAAATTGGGAAGCAAGTACATAAAAGTGGTCGATCAAGTTTTTGGTGTCATTGTCGAGAAAGGAATAAAGCGACAAAATTTTTTGCTTAAGAAATTTATTTGAACTATAGACTTATATTTAAGAAATTTGTAATGTTGTTTAAAATATATAAGCACTTGTTCTTGTGTTAAAAATATTTTAAAATTAAATACAAAAATTTGAAGAAAAAAAGTAAGACTAAAAAATATATATTATTTTTTTTAGTGGTTTGCTTAATTTTATTTTCTGAACTTTTACTTTTGTATGTGTGGTTCATGATCTGAAGATTTAGTGCCTTATGATTCTGAGTTGGAACGAACTATAAGAAAAACCTGAAAAACAAAAACAACTTCACAATTTACAAGAAATGACGAACGTATCACATACTAGCTTTGATAATAAAACTATTGAAAATAATCATCATCATGTACAGAGCGCTTTAAGAGACTATGCAAACTCTATAGCAGATGAAATACAAAACCCCTATTATAGCGACTAACTCATTCGAACTAAAATTTGTTATACTCAAAATGCTACAAAACAATCAAATTGGGGGAACACCATCTGAGAATTAAAATTTACATCTTACTAGTTTTCTAAAACTATGTGCTACATTAAAGTGCGACGGCATATCAAACGATGTTTTTAGACTTAGAATTTTTCTTATTTCCTTAAGGGATAAAGCCAAGATGTAGTTAAACTCATTAGCACACGAATCTATCAGAACTTGGAGAAATTTAGCACATAAATTCTTAGCTAAGTATTTTCCACATTAAAAAACCATTAAACTTATAAATGATGTGATCTCATTTACTCAGTAAGAAGGTGAGTCAATAGATGAAGTTTGAGAAAGATTTAAAGAACTACATAGGAAGTGTTCTCATCATGTTTTGCCAGACTGGTTGATTATTCAAACATTTTACAATGGGTTAGTAGGATTCCTTAGATCTATCATTGATGCTTTTGTTTGAGGTTCATTAATGTCAATATCATTTGATGAAGCATAAGAATTAATAGAATAGATTGCTA
This sequence comes from Papilionanthe hookeriana x Papilionanthe teres, assembly GCA_022702705.1. Lineage (NCBI taxonomy): Eukaryota > Viridiplantae > Streptophyta > Magnoliopsida > Asparagales > Orchidaceae > Papilionanthe > Papilionanthe hookeriana x Papilionanthe teres. The sequence goes on from CM040432.1 coordinate 4,413,808, forward strand.
CTAACAACTTTCAATGGGGTAAATCCTAAGAAAATAACAAGTGTTCATGATACTGATGTCATTTCAAATTTGCATCTCAAGTTACCGCCATATCTAAGAAGTTAGACCATTTTGAAATGAACTCTCAAACACCTCATGTGAATGAGGAAAACTCATTATGGCATATGATTAATTCTCAACCATCATTTGAGACTTTAAATGAGATTAATAATACACTCAATAACCCATACTCTAACTATTACAACTCAGGTTGGAAAAACCACCCTAACTTTAACTGGAACAATTATTCTAGTGGTGGAAATTAGCAATGGGATAACAATTAAGTGAACCCAATTAGAACTGGAACAACCACAGTAGTACTAACTATTGATCTTCTTATCCTCACAACTTTAACAGTAACCAACATTTTAAGGAGAAGAAGTTGTCTATAGAAGAAGTGGTGTTACAGATGGGGAATCAATTACATAGTCAAAGTGCTGCAATTAGAAATATTAAGAATCAAATGAGACAAATTACTAACTCACTTAGCAATAAGCCTCATGTAACACTTCATAGTAACACTGAAATAAATTCTAAAGATAAAAACAAAGAGCGAGAGAAAGTTAAAGTTATCGAGTTAAGAAGTGGTAGAGAAGTGGATACTGGAGAGTAGAAATAGATTGAAGTTGAGAGGTAAATTGATGAAACTAAAAAACGTGAAGAAAATATTCCTAAAGATGTAAAAAAACCTATCTCTCCAATTAATATCAATTTAGAGGAACCACCACCTCCATTTTCTCGAACTGGATCAACAATTTTTAAAATTTCTGGAGATATTCAAGAAACTTACAATCAATATTCATTTTGATGAAGCACTAGAGTAGATTCCACGTTATGTTAAATTTATAAAAGATATATTAAATAATAAAAGGGATTCTAGTTATTATGAAACTTTTTCACTTAAAGAATAATGTAGTGCAATAAATCAGAAAAAGCTTCCTCAAAAACTTAAAGATCCCGGTAGTTTTACTATTCCTTGTACGATATGAGAAAAGATTTTATGGAAAAGCTTTATGTGGTTTAGGAGCTAGCATTAAACTCATGCCAATATCCATATTCAGAAGGTTAGGCTTTGGAGAGATTTCTCCCATAACCATTACCCTACAGTTAGCTGATCGATCAATTACTTATTTGAAAGGAGTTATATAAGATGTTATGGTAAAGATAGATAAATTTATCTTCCTTGTGGATTTATATTAGATAAGGAGGAAGATAATGAAATATCAATAATTTTATGGAGACCTTTCCTTACTATTGGACAGTCTATGATAGAAATGCAGAAAGGAGAGCTAACCATTAGAGTTAATGACCAAGAACTTACTTTTAATGTGCTAAAGTTAATGAAGTATCCAACGAAAGGAAAAAAATGATGAATGTTATAGAATAAATATTATCAATGACTTAAGTAATAACTATTTTTGATAAATTTATGAAGTTAAAATAGGACAAAAAGAAGTGGGTATAATAATGATTCTGATTTTCAAGATAAATCTATTGAGATAATCAATGAGGATTTAAATTATGTTAAGAAAAGTTTAGAGATCTTACACACTACTGAAAATAGTGAACCTCTTATTCCTTCAATTGAAAACCTCTCAAACTTGAGATGATGGTACTCCCTATGCATTTAAAGTATGCTTTTATAGGGAATTCATCAACATTACTGACCCGACCTGCAATTACACAGTAATTTAGCTTCCAAAAGATGGTCACAAACTAAACCCAAATTATATTTATGGCTAGTGTGCAAAATCAAAATGCTATAAAACTTGAAAAATAGTTACACACTAGGGGTACTACGCAATTATCCGTATCTTTTCAAGTAATATAGGGTTTTCTTTTAAGAACCCGGTATCGATCCTGTAGAGAAGCGAGGTAAAAAATCCCTTAGGCTAATTCTAGTCAACTACTATCAGCCTTAGTAATGTCGATTAAAGTGATTTTTCTAACAACTACTTCTAAATGAAAGTATCAAATATAAAGATAACTTACCTGAATAAATTGTTTTGGAGAATTTTGAGATGTTAAAGACTACCCTTTTTATGCAATTACCTAGATAATGTGAAGGAATGAAATGTTTAGAATTTAATGTAGTCAGTGACAAATAAGAGCGTACCTATTCCTTACCCCCTCCCAGTGTTAGCAAAGAACATTGGTTAACTTAAGGCCGATTCATTAACATCTCGATTACGTATCAGAACTATCTAGCCTCTCACTTCTGGATGTCCCTAAGCTTATGCCACTATATTGACCAAATCCAGCGTCAGGGTAATAAACCTTAAGCCAAATTGATAATAATCTAGCATGTCACTCTATAACTAACCAATTCTACGCCCATCAAAACCTATCTCCGTACTTATTTGCACTCCCTCTTTGGTGATCACCATGTCTCCGCCCATAATGAAGCGTGATATTCACTAGTTGGGTAAAATCATAGCTCTCCTGGGTCATTATGTTTCTCAACGGATTTTAACCTCATAAGTGATCAGTTTGCAAAGTCAATTAAGAGCCGGTGAAAATACCATCACAATAATAAAATAAGAGAATTTCTATGCAAATCTAAATTAGTAAACATGCATCTATTTCATTGTAATAGAAAATTAAAATGAACATAATGGCATTAGCAGTAAAAAGAATTTATAAAATTAAGTAATAAGTTATGTGCCAACAAGGAACATATGTCTACCTACCCTTTTTAAAGCATATATGTCTGTTTAGTTTTCTATTAGTTTTATGCAACTATCTGTCACCTAGAAGCATCTAATAGAGGCAGATCATTAAATAATATTTCCTTAAAAGTTACATTGTCGCCTAATTATTTTATTAACTAACAGGACAATGTGATTGCACTCAAATTGCAAAACAACGCTCTTCCGAGCCATAGTTTGACTTAAAACTGATTTTAAAATAAGCTATTGCCACCTATGTTATGTCAATAAAGCAAAAGAGATATTACCCAAAACATAAAAATAAAAAAAATTATATTGTAAAAATGATTTTCCTACACATGCCAATACTTCATATTAAAAGAAATGAGTAAAGAAAATTACTTACAAAGCATGGATAAAACACAACAAAAAATTTCATTTAAATCAAAGAAAATCCACTAGAAAGTTATTACAACAATTACAAGTAAATGAAGCACACAATAGTAGTTTTTTTCCTCTGAAAGAAAGAAGAAAATCTCTCCACCAAAGTCTCCTGCTGATACATGCTCGCTTATGCTTCCTTACACATATCTCTCAAAATCCATCACAAATCTCTCCAAAAAAAAAAAGAAATCTACATCTCCATACTCATGCCAAACTCAAACTAAATATCTCCTAAAAATTTTTCCTAAACACAGACTAATTAATCCTCTAATTACTTCCCTAAACTCCCAAATTACTTCTCATGAGAGGAGCCAAGCCCCTCTATTTAAAGAGGAGCCAAACATCTCCTTTTTTCCAAAAGACACACCCCTTCATCCAAGAGAAATGCAATTTCACTCCAAGAGACACATCTCTTCATAAAAAATCTTTTTCAAGTGACTAGATTCATTGAATCGCTCAATGGGGCGTGTAAGTTGTGCAAAAGCATCAAGAACATCCCAGAATGGCCCAGAATCGCCCAAAAGCCATCCAATAACTATCTCAAGCACTATAACATCAGTCTGGAGTGTTATTGCAGCTGTGTATGGCGTTATGGTGTTATTCTGGGTATTATAGTGCCACCTTACGCATAGCTCCACCGTTTTGCCCCGTTTCAGCTCTGTTTTGCCCCGTTTCAGCTCCGTTGCACTCCAGATAAGTATACCTATAAGATATATATGAAAACAACCTTTCTTTAAATTATAATTTCATTCAAAAACATGAAATAAATATGAAAGAGATTAAGCATAAAAAGTCATATCGAAATGCGCCAGATATGAATTTCCTTCTTTACTCAATTTGACTCTAAATTGCACCATTTTTGCTTGATTTTCACTAAAATTCTATTTATTGTACTTGAAGATAAAAATATGCAAAATACCTTCCTTTAAACTGTAATATCATTAAAAATTTCCATAAATTGGGCATAAAATGTATATTAAAAACATGTAATTTTTAGGTGGATCAGTTACCTATAAAATTTTCTTCAGACTTAACTAAAGATCAAGAAGAAAAAATTAATGGAAATCTTGAGAAATTATAAGAAAGCCTTTAGACGGATCTTAATGGATATTAAAGAAATCATCCTTTCAATATGTATGCATAGAATTTTAATGGAAGATAATCACAAGCTTAGACAGATCCTCAAAGTAAATATAATCATATCATGAAAGAAATAGTGAAGAAAATTTTTTCAAAATGGTTGAATGTTGGAATTATTCAAAATAAATTAATTCCGATAAGACAAGTAACTAGGTGACGAATCTATATTGATTATAGAAAATTAAATCTCGCTACAAGAAAATATCACTTTTCTCAACCTTCTTTGGACCAAATGTTGGATTGGCTAACGGGGCATCAATAATTTTACTTATTGGATGGATATTCAGGATACAACCAAATACCTATAGCTTTTGAGGATCAATAAATAAGAATATTTACAAGTCCCTATGGAAATCTTACTTTTAGAAGAATGCTCTTTGGTTTATGCAACACACTTATGACTTTCAAAGGTGTATGATGTCAATTTTATGTGATCTAATTGAGAAATAAATTGAAGTTTTCATGGATCACTTTTCAATATGTGGGACCTCCTTTGATTCATGCTTAGATCATTTAGCAAGAGTTTTAAAACACTATGAAGAAACAAATTTAGTTCTCAATTGGGAAAAATGTCAATTCATGGGTAGCAGGAGGAATTATTTTAGAACATAGAATTTTTGAAAATGATATAAAAGTAGATCCAACAAAAATATAAGTTATTACTAAACTACCTACTCCTACTACAAAGAGAAGAGTTAGGAGTTTTCTATAACATGTTGGGTTCTACAGGCACTAAATTAAAAACTTTTCAAAAATTGCTAAGCCTTTGTGTCATCTTTGAAAAAAGATGCATTATTTGATTTTAACAAAAAATTCTTGAATACCTTCACTTTATTAAAGGAAAAATTAATAACTGACCTATTATTATTTCACCTAATTGGGAAAAACCATTTGAATTAATGTATGATTCGAGTGATTGTGCTATTGGGTTGTACTACGGCAAAAATATGATAAGATTTTTAAAGTTAAATACTATGTTAGTAAAACCCTTAATGAAGCTCAAATAAATTATATTACTATTAAAAAAAGGAATTTTTGGCAATAGTATATGCATTTGATAAATTTAGATCTTATCTAATCAGAGCTAAATGTATTGTGCATACTGCTCATTCTGCGATAAAATATTTGATACTAAAGAATGATACAAAACCAAGGTTAATCAGATGGGTCCTTCTGATGTAGGAATTTGACTTTGAAGTAGTGGATATGAAGGGATATGATAATCAAATTGTTGATCATTTATCAAGGCTTGAATGCTTGAATAAGAAAATTATGGTCATAATTTTGATGTTCAAATAAATAAAAATTTCTTAATGAGCAATTATATGTTATTTCTGAATGGCGTGTTTCGTGGTATGTTGATATGGTTAACTATATAATTAGTAATATTTTACCCTACGGATTAATAGGCCACCAAAAGAAGAAGTTCATGAGTGATGTAAAATTTTACTTTTGGGATGACCCTTATTTATACAAGAAATGTATGGATCAAGTTATCCGAAGATGTGTACAATTTGAAGAAACCCACGAAATTATTCAAAAATGTAATGAATTTGTTTTTGGGAGACATTTTGGACTAGATAAAACTATATTTAATATTTTATAATCTCGATGTTATTAGCCTACTTTATTTAAGGATATTAATATTTATGTAAAAACATGTGATAGATCTTAGAGAGTTGCCAATATTTCTAAAAGAAATGAAATACCCCTAAATTTAACTTTGAAAGTTGAAATTTTTGATATACGAGGTTTAGATTTTATGCGACCATTTATATCATCTTTCGAAAAAGTTATATTTTTTAATTGACATGGATTGTGTTTCTAAATGGATTAAAGCTGTTACTTAGCCCCACTGTAATGCTCAGAGTGTTGCAAAGTTTTTAAAGAAAAATATTTTTTACCAGATTTGAAATGTCGAGAGTGGTTATTACAAATGGGGGAAGTCATTTTAAGAATAAAAGAATTGAAACATTAGCTAAGAAATATGGAATTAAACATAGAAATGTCACAAAATATCATCCTCTGACCATTGGTCTAGCTGAATTGTCCAATCATGAAATTAAAAAAAAATTATAAAAAAAGACTATAAATCCTAATAGAAAAGATTGGTCTATTAGACTTGATTATACATTATGGGCTTATTGGACTGCTTATAAAACTCTTATTGGAATGTCACCATATTGGCTCATATTTGGAAAAACTTGTTACGTGTCAGTTGAACTGGAGCATAAAACTTATTGGACTATCAAGGAACTTAACTATAATTTGAATGATGCTGGTAAGAAATGATTATTAAAATTAAATGAGCTCGGGGAAATTAGAAATGAATCTTATGAGAATGTAAAAATTTATAGCAAAAAGATGAAATATGGCATGATCAAAATATTTTAAGAAATGATTTTGAGCTTGGAAAAGAATTTTTACTATATAATACTAGATTGAAATTATTTCCTAAAAAACTTAAATCAAGGTGGAAGGGGTCATTTATTGTGATGAAAATCTATCCATATGGTGCTGTGGATATTAAAGATCCAAAAACTGAATGAATATTTGAAGTAAACGGGCACATATTGATAACTTACATAAATGGAAGCAGGCCTATACATGATGAAGTTCTAATGTTGGGTTAACTAGAGTAAACATTGGATACGTCGAACTGACGATGCTAAACCAAGCACTTCGTTGTAGGCAACCCATGATTTTTTGTGTGGATTGATTATTATTATTTTGTTGAACGTATCAAGTATTAATGAGACCTACTTGACGAGGAGAATCACTATACACTAATTTAATGACCATGATGAAGTTGAGTCGTATTTATTGGATCTAAGGCTTAGAGGAGCTTATTTGAGCACTGGCGCCTAAGTGTCAGTTTACAGGAAGCACTGGTGCCTAAGCGCCCAAATTTGGCGCCTAGGCACCACAGTTCGAAAACCTCCAATAAACCGCCCATTAGCAGTCTGAACCCACTTCTTCCCTTTAAAACAACCGTAACGTACATGAGAATCTTAGAACTTCATTTTATAGGCGTTGGAGAGTATTTTGGAGAAGAGAATAGTGCATGAATCAACTTTACTTGTGATTATGGCATCAAGATCTATGGAAAGCAAAAACAATAGAGTTTATGATAGGAAGAAATTCATCAACAAAGATGCCTAAACCTAGTACAACGCATTTCTTGCAGATAACATTGAAGGTGTTACGGAAAGGATCAAAAAGATAGAGGAGAATATTGCAAATATTTAGACCAAAATTAGCAATATCTCCGATCAATTCGACCATCTAAACTGGCAAATGAAGCTTCAATTTGATCATATGACAAATTTTCAAGAGGCGCAAGTAAGGATGTTTCAAAAGAACAATTGGTTTGGAGAAAAGACTACAGAAGAATTTCCTCGCTTTCCTTCCTATAACCTGTTCATGCAACACCAACCTATGAATATGAATGCAGATGAGAATAGTTTCAATGATTACAATTAGCGGGTGTTATGAGTTGATATTTGATATTTTGGTGTGTTTGACATTGTGCTGAACTCGGATCTGTAGGTGTCTGTCTGATTGCATATTTCTATGTTTGTGTTTTTGTATTTGCTTATTTGCTTATGCATGATTGATATATGTTGGTTTGTATCAAATTGATGTATTGGTTTGTGAGTTTGATATGTGGTGTTAGTTGATCCATGAAAAAAAAAACCCATTTTTATGTCTTGATTTTTATCAAATTTTTAAGGATATTATGCTTTAATGAAAGGTATTTTTGTGTTTTTAGATATAGGTGATAAAAAAATGTTCATGAAGGAAAAAAAGTGAAAAAGAAGTAAAAAGGAGCAAAAAGGAGCAAAAATGGAGCCAAAATGCAAAATTGTCAAAATTATTGGTCTGGCGCCTAGGCGCCAGAATCAGGCACCTAAGCGCTAGGTCGATACGGAATCAGTCAAGATTTTTGATGACTTTTGGACGATTATTTTAGTGGTGTTAGCAGTTATTAGACCTTCTAGAAGACTAACAGTTGTTCTTGGTTTATAGGACATGTGATACAATGTATTTGGACGTTTGGAAACGGTTTTAATCGTGAAGAGGTGGGATCCAAAGTGAAGAGGTGCGAAGAACTGGACGAAGAGTTCGGGGCCTAGGAGCCAGATTCTGGGGCTAAGGTGCCAGATTCCGGCGCCTAGGCGCCAGACACACCTTCTAGAAGATTCATTGAATGTGGACACATTTTGAAGAGGTGCCTTGAGGCAACCCTTGAAGCCTATAAATAGGAGGCTACTCCTTCAGAGAAAAACGCCCAACGCCCAACACCCAACTTAGTCCCCCTATCTAGAGCCCCATCTGGAGAGAGAATTAGAGAGATACTTTAGGGCCACATTTTATTATCCTTCATAAATTAGTTAGTTATTTTATTTAGAGTTTGTATTGAGAGTTTAAAGAGTTGGTGCTTTTAAAGATTATTTGCTTGGAGTCAGAAGAATTTCGAGGTTCGGTAGGAGAAACACTTGAGAAAAGTATTTGTAATTTTATTCAAAGTTTTATTATCATGTTTTGTTGTTTAAATTCAATGTGTCCTTAGTAGTTAGTTTACTTTCTCCTTTCAATTATGAAAAGATAAATAAGATAATATAAAATTCGTTGGAGAATTAGAAACTATTTATATTTTAAAACATTGTGATGATATTAATATCAGATCTTAATTTACTATTTAAATTGTTAAAATCTATTGAAGAGTTTTGACACCTAAAATGAGATGAATTTTTAACTAGTAGATATCACATGAATCCTTGGGTAGTCGAAGGGCTTGTGCGGGTTATTCAAGGTGAAGTGCAAATAAATAGGAATATATTATATAATGGGTGTAGAATTGATAAGTTTTTAGAGTGACAAACTAACTTCTTGTAATTTGGTTTATAGAAAAGGAAATGGTCACTAGTAGGGCCGACCATAGCCACCCTTGGACATCTAGTAGTGTGAGCCTAGATTAACCCATTCTACTAACAATACATCCGAACCTGATCTATAGGTTAGCCAATGTTCTTTACACCTAGATCAAAGGGTAAAGAATATGAATGCTTCTATTTGACACAATACCATAAATTTATATTCTCCACAAATATTATCATTATCTTAGAAAATCTTATATTAATTGAACGGAAGAAATTTGTTGTTTTATTGCTATTTACATTAATTATTTCATTACTGCTTTATTATTGCATCTAGTAAATTAAAAATATCAAATTTATAACTATAAAAGAAATACTTAAAAATAAAATTAAAATATTTAAAAATCCATAACTCACTCCTCGTGGGATCGATACTGGGGTCTTTGTTTCAAAGTCCTATATTACTTGATACGATACGTATACTTGCGTAGTACCCCTGGTGTGTAAAATATTTTTGATAAAATTATATTTATATACACTAGCTGCTATTATTATCTATTACATTTTGAAAGCATTAATTATTATATTTGTCATCAGCGAATTGCGGGTCAAATTTTTGGCACCGTTGCCGGGGATTGAAATTTTAGTACCCATATATTTAGCGTGGGTCACGTTTTTAGCTCCGTTGCCGGGGGAGGAGTGGAGGCAAATTTTTAGATTTTAAATATTTTTATTTTATTTTATTCATTTTCTTTTATTATCAAAAATATAATATACCAAAAAAAATAAAAAAAATTTTTATAAGTAGAGATTTTATTTCTTGTTAATTTACTTTTTATGCGTAGTGCTGGATCTGAAGGATTATTACCTTTAGATTCTGAATTATAAAGAACTATTAAAAGAATTAAAATAGGAAAACAAACTAAAAAAATCCAAAAGATGGCTAATTTACATAACAATTTACAAAATCCAATTGAAATTAATGAACAAAATGTTTACAAACCATTAAGGGATTATGCTAACCCTACAGTTGATGAACTTCATAGTAGTAATCAAATACCTGTTGTAGATGCTAATTCTTTTGAGCTTAAACCATCTATCATTCAAATGGTTCAAAATAACCAATTTGGAGGAACACCAAATGCGGATCCAAATTTACACCTTGCTAGTTTTTAGAACTTTGTGCTACCTTTAAATATAACAATGTTTCTGATCATGTAATTAGATTTAGACTCTTTCCTTTTTCTTTAAGAGATAAAGCAAATATGTGGTTGAACTCATTAGCAACAGGTTATATTAAAACATGGGCTGAAATGGCACAAAAATTTCTTGCTAAATATTTTCCTCCTTCTAAAACTTCTAAAAAGTTATCAATAGAAGAATTAATTTTACAAATGAGTAATCAATTACAAAATCAAAATACTGCTATTCGTAATATTGAGAATCAAATGGGACAAATCGCTCATTTTATTAATTACAGACCTCCAGGAACACTTCCTAGTAATGTTGAAATTAATCTAAAAGAAAGTGGAAAAGAACATGAACATATTAAAGTTGTACAACTTAGAAGTGGAAAGGAATTAAAAGAAAGAATGCAGAATGAAATTGAAAAAGAGATTGAGGTTGAAGAGATTGAAAAACCTAAAAAAACTCCCTCTGCTAATCAAGATCAAACTAATATTTCTATTAATGTGGAAGTTGAAAAATCACCACCACCTTTTCCTTAAAGATTAAAACAGTAGAAACTTAATCAAAAAATTTCTAAGCTCTTTGAAATTTTTAAGAAACTTACTATAAACATACCATTTGCTGAAGCTTTGGAACAGATGCCAACTTATGCAAAATTTATGAAGGATATATTAAGTAAGAAACAAAAATTTGAAGCTTTTGAAACTGTTGCATTAAGTGAAGAATGTAGTGCAATAATTCAAAATAAATTACCTCATAACCTTAAAGATCCTGGAAGTTTTACTATACCTTGTGCTATTAGAGAAAAATTTTGTGGAAAAGCTTTATGTGATTTATGAGCAAGTATTAATCTCATGCCATTTTCTATTTATCGAAGATTGAATTTAGGAGAGATTACTCCCACCACTGTAACCCTTCAGTTAGCTGATAGATCTATCACTTACCCTAAAGGAGTTATAGATGATGTACTTGTTAAAGTAGATAAATTTATCTTCCCTATGGATTTCATTGTACTTGATATGGAAGAAGATAAAGAAATACCAATTATTTTAGAGAGACCTTTTCTAGCTACCGGACGAGCTATGATTGACGTGAAAAAAGGAGAATTAATTATGAGAGTTAATGATCAAGAGATTAAATTCAATGTTCTTAAATCGATGAAGTACCCTGACAAAGAAAAATGCTATCGTATGGATATTTTTGATTTTATAATTGAAAAACACTATCGAGAAAAATGTAAAATCATTCATGAAGAAGAAATTGAATTTTTAATTAATGAAAATGAAGAACTAAAAGAAGAAGAATTACTTAAAGAAACTCATTATATTAAAGATAACTGGGAAACTTATAACTCAAAATGATATACTTTTACCCTCAATTAAAAAAGCCCCTGAACTGGAATTAAAAATGTTACCTTCACATTTAAAGTATGCATTTCTTGGAAATTCATTAACTTTACTTGCTATTATTTCTTCTGAACTAAGTTTAGATCAAGAAGAAAAATTAATAGGAGTGTTAAAGAGTTATAAGAAAGCTTTTGGTTGGACTATTGCTGATATAAGAGGAATAAGCCCTTCCATTTGTATGCATATAATTTTAATGGAAGAAAATTTTAAACCTATTATTGAACCGCAAAGAAGATTAAATTATATCATGAAAGAGGTTGTTAAAAAAGAAATTTTAAAATGGTTAGATGCTAGAATTATTTATACTATTTCGGATAGCCAATGGGTAAGTCATATTCACAAAAATTAATATTTCACAAAAAGGGATGGAAGTTCATCAAGCAAAAGTGAAAATTATTGATGAACAGCAACCCCCTATTACTGTTACTGATGTGAGAAGTTTTCTGGGTCATGCTGAATTTTATAGAAGATATATAAAGGATTTTTTCTAAAATTGCTAAACCTCTTTGTCATTTTTTTGAAAAAGAAGCTGAATTTGAATTTAATGAAGACTGTGTTAAAGCTTTCAATATTTTAAAAGAAAAATTAATAACTATACCTATAATTATTGCACCTAATTGGAATAAACCTTTTGAATTAATGTGCGATGCAAGTGATTTTGCAATTGGAGCTGTATTGGGACAAAAATATGAGAAAATTTTCAAAGTTATATATTATTCTAGTAAAACTCTTACTGAAACTCAAAGAAACTACACTACTACAGAGAAAGAGCTTTTAGCTATAGTATATGCCTTTGATAAATTTAGACCTTATCTTCTTGGTACCAAATGCATACTTCATACTGATCATTCCACTATTAAATATTTAATGTTTTAAAAAGATGCTAAACCTAGACTGATAAGATGGGTTTTACTTCTACAAGAATTTGATTTTCAAATAGTGGATAGAAAAGGAACGGATAACCAAATTGCTGATCATTTATCTAGAATTAAGAATGATGTTATTACTGAAGAAAATATAAATGAGAAATTTCCTGATGAACATTTGTATGTTATTCAAGGATGCCAAACACCTTGTTATGCAGATATAGTTAACTATTTTGTTAGCAATATTTTACATTATGGATTGGATAATAAGTTTATTAAGAAATTTAAAAATGATGTTAAATCTTATATTTGGGAAGATCCTTATTTATTTAAAATAGGAAGAGATTTTGTAATTTGTAGATGCGTACCTTATGAAGAAACTTATGCTATTATTTAAAAATGTCATGATTCCAAATTTGGAGGACACTTTAGAATAGATAAAACTGCATTTAAAATTTTAAATTCAGGATTTTATTGGCCAACCTTATTTAAAGATGTGAGACACTATGTGAAAACATGTGATCGATGTCAAAGGATGGGAAATATATCCAAGAAAGATGAAATGCCTTTAAACTATATATTGAAAGTTGAAATTTTTGATATATGAGGTTTAGACTTTTTGGGACCATTTGTATCATCATTTGGAAAAAAATTATATTTTATTAGCGGTTGATTACGTTTCAAAGTGGATTGAAGCTGTAGCTTTACCTAGCTGTGATTCCAAAAGTGTTTCAAAATTTTTAAAGAAGATGATTTTTTCAAGATTTGGAATGCCTAAAGTAATTATCACAGATGGTGGAAGTCATTTTAGAAATATAAGAATTCAATTATTATTGAAAAAAATTGGAATCAAACACAGAATTGCAACTGCATATCACCCACAAACAAGTGGAATTTCTAAAGTATCAAATAAAGAAATTAAAAGAATTTTAGAGAAGACTGTTAATCGTAAAAGAACTAATTTGGTTGATAGACTTGATTCTGCATTATGGGCTTATAGAACAGCTTATAAGACACCAATCGGAATGTCACCTTACCGGTTAGTTTATGCTAAACATTGTCACTTACCTGTTGAACTTGAACATAAAGCTTATTGGGCGATAAAGGTGTTTAATTTTGATTTGAATACAACAGAAGAAAAAGGATTATTGCAATTAAATGAGATGGATGAAATAAGAAATGAATCATATGAAAATGCAAGGATTTATAAAGAGAAAATGAAAATATTACATGATAAAAAGATTTCAGGAAAAATATTTGAGCTGGACAAGAAGTATTATTATTTCATACTCGTTTAAGAATTTTTCCTGGAAAATTAATATCAAAATGGATATGACCATATATAATTGAAAAAGTATACCATTATGAAGCTGTGGATATTAAAGATCCCAAAACGGGAAAATTTTTTAATGTTAATGGATTAAGACTGAAGCCTTATTTGGGAGATATTAAAAAGATTTATAAAGAGGCTTATAAGTTGAGCTACCTGATTAAAAACTTAATTAGGTCGGGCTGACGACGTTAAACCAAGCGCTTTGTGAGAGGCAACCCATAGTTATTCGTTGTTTTGTGTGTTTTCATATTTTTAATGTAAGGTTATGCCTCAGTATTATTTAATTTTATATTACTTTAGAAAATTTGATGCTAACAAGTCTCTATTGACTTAAGCTGAAAATTATCTCTAAGTAGATAAAGTTTAGACATTTGATCACTCTATTTCATATATGAGTAAAAAGGAGATCAAGTTAAACTTTATTATGATTGCTTATAATTTGTGTTACCGAGTCTATATTGATCTTACCATTCTAAATTGCCTATTTTGGAGAACGAAACTTTGAAATTTGACGTTAGGCGAAAAGGAGTCGAACATGGTTCTGGCGCCTAGGCGCCAGATTTGGCGCCTAAGCACCAAAGTAAACTATGTGTCGATGGGTCCGGCGCCTAGGCGCCAGATGTGGCGCCTAGGTGCCAGATTTGGCTCCTAGGCGCTAGATTTGGCGCCTAAGCGCCACAGTTACTGGATAGTGTCAAAACCGAAAATCTTCAGTTTTTCACACGATTTTCTCTTATAAATGACCCTATCTTCATCCCCAATCTCTATGCAATCATTATTTCGACCCATACACTCCATTCTTGAGAGATTAGAGAGAATTTTTAAAGAAATGGAGAGGAGAAATCTTAGAGAAGAGGCTAGAGACAAGGTCTCAAAGGATCCTCAACCCCACTTCAATGGTTTCATCGCTGTAAGTTTGGAGAAAATTTCTAGTCATCTAGATAAGTTTGAAGCAGAATTTAAAAGCATTGGAGATCGCCTCCATGAGATGTATGATCAAATTGAACATCTGGAATGGCAGCCAAAACTTAAATTTGATCATCTAGCGGCTTATCAAGATGCGCAAGTGGAAATGTATGCGAAGAACAATTGGATCGACGAGAAAACGACTACAGATTTTCCGAGAGCATTAGTATTCTTCCCCAGTAGGCCAAGCAATCTCCACTGTGAAGATAATGGGAATTAAATAGTGATATGGTGAGATTGTGATTTATCTAGTGTGTCGTTGTATTGATTTAGTGAATCGATTGTGTTTGTTTGTGTGTTTGCTTTCATGTTCAATGTGTGTTGTATTTGCTTTCAAATTTATGTTGTTTAATCATTGTTAGAACTTGAATCATGTTATGATACTTATCTGAATTGTATTGAGCCCGAAATTGAAAATCATGAATGAAATTAGAAGAGTTTGATTTAAATTTGTGTTTAATTGGTGGATTTAATTTTTAATTTTTAAAATTTTTGGAAAATATTTTCGAAGATGGAAACTGAAGCAATACTCTTATATGAGTAATTAGAAGTTTAAATTATGAATTTTGGTGGAAAATAAAATTTTAAAGTGATTTTTCAAAAAGGTGAGTCTGGCGCCTAGGCGCCAGAATTCGGAGCCTAGGCGCCAGAATTCGGCGCCTAGGCGCCGGTTCGGCCTGCTTAGCCGAAAATCACCATTTAAACCCCCATTAGCCATTTTTTTACGCCTAAGCTTCATCCCCTTCATCTTTTTTGCGAAAACCCAATTTCTAAATCCATTTTAAGGTCAAAACATCATGATTTTGAGCCCGAAATCACTTGATTTCTTCCTCTCAAGGTCAGATCTACACTCTAATCCATTTATTTTTTATTTTCACCATAGTTTTTCCTATTTTTTGGCTAAAAACTGAAATTTTGAGAAAAATTTTGATTTTTAATGTTTCTCCATGAATTTCTAAACTCATTTTAAGTTTCTTAAGCTTAAAAAGAGTTTAAATCTTTGATTCCTTAAATTGTTTGTGTTTTCTTTCACGTTTAGATGGCACCGAAATCTAAGCGAGGAAAGACACGAGAAAATTTTAACAGTAGCAAGTTCGCGACTGCGACTGCGCATTTTCGATATCACGAATTTGTGACATCCAGAAAATTTATCAGAGAGCAAAGCTTTTACAATCCAGGTGAAATGATCAAGAACACGATCGTTGCGCACAACTGGCAACAATTCTGTTATTTCACTGTTGTTGCTATTATTCCAGTCGTATGCGAATTTTATGCTAACTTTTTGGATGCGGGAGACTACGAAGTCTTCGTCAGAGGTGTTGGAGTAAGATTTACACCATAAAGGATCAATGTTTTTTTATGGACTGCCACCTACCATTGAGTGCCACTATTCTGGATTATCTCCATCTGAGGGAGATCTTGAGATGATTATTGCTTATTTGACTGACGACACTGGAGCTTGGAAGATCCGGAACGATAAACGGGTAAATTTCAAATCTTCTAAGTTAAATGGTATTTCAAAGGCATGGCATTACTTTATTTCTGCAAGACTTATACCTTCCAACCACCTGAGCGAAGTGACTAGAGATAGAGCTATCTTAAACTACTGCATTCAGGAGATGAAGCCGATAGATGTTGGCAGTATTATTTATGATTCTATGGAGTCTACTGCTAGATCCAGTACTTCTGTAGGACTAGGATTCCCATCCATGATTTATACTTTATGTGTCACTGCTGATATTTCTGAGGAGAAGTTGAAGTCTACCAAGCCAATTGGGTAGGAAAGTGTTAGTATCTATGATCGTCTTCGTGGGAAGAGATCTACGGTCTCTACTACTTCGCACCTTACTCCGGTAGTAGCTTCCACTTCCGCACCTTCTACTACTACCGCCGAGCCACCGTCTAGTTTTTGGGAATCGATGTATGATCAATTACCGGAGCGATAGAATGTGTTATTTCTAACTCATCTGCGAGTTGATACTATGGATAAGAAAATTGATCACCTATTTGATTACACCCAGAGGAAGAGTGAGTATGATGCTGAGTATTCAGAGTCTTTAGTTAGATTCTTGAAGGGTAAGCATGATATTCAGTTTCCCACCTGTCCTAGATTTTCATCATATGTTGATCCTAATGATGTGGAGTTTTTTTTGGTGATGATGATGACAAGGCTACAGACAATGATTAGTAGCCTGATTTACCTCTGAGATGTGCTGAGTCTGTTGTTAGTTTAGTTTTTGTTTGCTAGTACTTATTGTTGTTTGTTGTTTGCTAGTTTAGATTTATTTATGAGACTTTGTATGAAATGTTTGATGTTGAGACTGTTTTAGATATTTAGTTGTAGACTGAAATTTGAATGTATTTGTGTTTATTTTTGTTTCAGCCTACTGTTTAGTATTTTAGAATAGTTAGTAATGTTATTCTATTTCTGTTAGTTATGTAATTATTTATTTCAACTACTGCTATAAAAAAATTTTGAGTCTGCTTACTTTTATATGCTTCATTATTTCTGTATTATTCATAAAAAACATGTGTAGAAGTAAATTATATTTCTTTCTAGAAATTTTTTTTACATTCTTATAAAATTCCTTTTTAAATTATACTTTTCTTTCTCTCATACTTTATTTTTTTTATGATATCCAAAACTTAAGTTTGGGGGAAGGGAAAATACATGCAAATTTAAATTTTATCTGTCCTTAATAAACTAATATTTTCTAAAAAAAAATCTTAACATAACATAAGGAATGAAGTATCTATTTAAGATCACTTAAATTTTTGAAATTATAAATAATTTAGTGGACTTAACCAAAATTTTAATAATTTTGATTGATTTTAAGAATAGAATTATTTAACTTAAAGAAGAATAAGATTAAGAAATTTTTCTATTCATAACAGAAATAATTGAATTTTAGAAGTATTAAGAAATCAAAAATTATAACTTGATAAAAAAAAGATTGAAAATCTTTTTGAAATTCTATTCATGTTATAATAATTAAGTGAAAATGTAAAAGTTTGAAAATATAAGTTAAGGATGATGAAGTTCAAAATCATTAACAGGTTATCCAGATACAGTAATCCTCTCTATGAAAAAAAAAGAGGAGAAGCTTGAGGATATGTCTAATCAAAAATTGGCTCCACTTGAATTATCTTATATGAAGAAAACTAGTTATATACTTTTACTTAATTTTCATGCATGAATCTTTATTTAAGAAAGACTTTTCATGAAAATCTTTTTCTTGTAAATAATCTATGTGATCTTAATATAATAAACTTCTATTATTTTCGAAATGAATGAAAAATTTTTGAAGTCTTATGATTTGGTAGTTGAATATTCTTTAAATTATTAAAATTAAACTTAGTTAGTGAAATTTGGTTAATGATTTACTAAAGCCTTTATAAGATCAAAAATTACAAGGAGTCTTAAATATTTATCTTGCATTCCAAATGTTATACATTTTATATAGTAAATACTTGAGGACAAGTAACATTTAAGTTTGGGGATTTTGATCCATGAAAAAAATACCTATTTTTATGCCTTAATTTTTATCAAATTTTTAAGGATATTATGCTTCAATGAAAGGTATTTTTGTGTTTTTGAATATAGGTGATGGAAAAATGTTCAAGAAGAAAAAAAGTGAAAAAGAAGCAAAAAGGAGCAAAAATGAAGCCAAAATGCAAAATTGTCAAAATTATTGGTCTGGCGCCTAGGCGCCAGAATCCGGGATCTGTCAAGATTTTTGACGATTTTTGGACGGTTATTTTGACGGTGTTAGCGGTTATTGGACCTTCTAGAAGACTAGCAGTTGTTCCTGGTTTATAGAACATGTGATACAATGTATTTGGACGCTTGGAAACGGTTTTAATCGCGAAGAGGTGCGATCCAAAGTGAAGAGGTGCGAAGAACTAGACGTAGAGTCCGGCGCCTAGGCGCCAAACACACCTTCTAGAAGATTCATTGAATGTGGACGCATTTTGAAGAGGTGCCTCAAGGCAACCCTTGAAGCCTATCAATAGGAGGGTACTCCTTCAGAGAAAAATGCCCCCATACGTTCCCCTATCTAGAGCCCCATCTAGAGGGAGAATTAGAGAAATATTTTAGGGCCACTTTTATTAATTAGTGAGTTTATTTAGAGTGTGTATTGAGAGTTTAAAGAGTTGGTGCTTTTGAAGTTTATTTGCTTTGGAGTCAGAAGAATTCAGAGGTTCAGTAGGAGAAACACTTGAGATAAGTATTTGTAATTTTATTCAAAGTTTTATTATTATGTTTTGTTGTTTAAATTCAATATATTCTGAGTAGTTAGTTTACTTTCTCCTTTCAATTATGAAAAGATAAATAAGATAATATAAAATTCGATGGAGAATTAAAAACTATTTATATTTTAAAACATTATGATGATATTAATACCAAATCTTCATTTACTTTACAAATTGATCACTTGTATTGTTAAAATCTGTTGAAGAGTTTTGATACCTAGAAGGAGATAAATTCTTAACTAGTAGATATCACATGAATCATTGGGTAGTCGAAGGCCTTGTGCGGGTTATTCAAGGTGAAGTGCAAATAAATAGGAAAATATTATATAATGGGCGTAAAATTAATAAGTTTTTAGAGTGACAGACTAAATTCTTCTGATTTGGTTTATAAATAAGGAAAGGGTCACTAGTAGGGCCGACCATAGCCACCTCGGACATCTAAGTATTGTGAGCCTAGATTAACCCATTCTACTAACAATACATCCGGACTCGATCTATAAAGCAGCCTAATGTTCGTTACACCTTGGATCAAAGGGTAAAGAATATGAATGCTTCTATTTGGCATAATACCATAAATTTATATTCTCCACAAATATTATCATTATCTTAGAAAATCTTGGATTAATTGAAAGGAAGAAAGTTGTGTTATTATTGCTATTTACACCAATCATTTCATTACTGCTTTATTATTGCATCTTTCATTATCGCTTTATTATTGCATCTAGTAAATTAAAAATATCAAAATTTTAAACTATAAAAGAAATACATAAAAATAAAATTAAAATATTAAAAATCCATAACTCACTCCTCGTGGGATCGATACTGGGGTCTTTGTTTCAAAGCCTTATATTATTTGATACGATACGTATACTTGCGTAGTACCCCTAGTGTGTAAAATATTTTCAATAAAATTATTTTTGTATACACTAGTTGCTATTATTTTCTATTACATATATTTGATAGCCTTAATTATTATATTTGTCATCAGCGGATTGCGGGTCAAGTTTTTGGCGCCGTTGCCGAAGATTGAACATTTGTTTTTAAAATTCCCCCCAAAATTTAAATTTTTAGTTATGATTAAACATTTAATCATAAAAAGTGATACATGAGTAAGAATTAAAAACTAAAATAACATGCTAACAGGAATTTTCATATCCTAAATATAAAAGTATAACAGTTTAAAAATAAGGAGTAAAAATAAAATAAAATTCAGTTTTTCTTTTTCAGTTTTTTTATAAAATAAAAATTTCAAAGGGCTTCTACAGTAGTGAAGGTTTTCAAACCAAATACACACCAACTTTAACATGACTAAAATCACAACAACATTAGATAATATATGGTAGCAGATTTTGAAAAGTTTAAACATATAATTTAAATAGGGATTTCTTATAGTGTTCAAAATTTTCCTAACAGTTTTGGAATTAAATTATACACTACTAAAAATTCAAACACTATATACACATTTAAAATATTTACTACCACATAAATATCACAAACATACATCATAAAACATCAATTCATCACAGAAACATCTGAATGTGCATAACAAAAATAATTCAACTACAGTCTACACAATATCAGAGTTCACATCAAAATATAATAACAAATAAAACTCCAAACATCGTACAACACAAAAAAATCACATCACAAACTCATCAACACATGAAAACAAATCCTACTCATCATCTTCATCATCATCATCTTCATTCCAGTCTCTAGATGACACATAAGATATATAAAAAGGATGAGGGGGCATCTCAGCACTGTGATCACCTCTAATCACTCTGTCCATGTAGTGCTGATAATTCTCCTCATACTCATCATGTTTTATAATATACATTTCAATATTTTCTATCTTACCATCCATATCTCTAACATGTTCTCGATTAAGACTCGCTTACTTTAAAATCTTCTATAACAAACTAGTTTGTGAATCTCTTTAAGATGATGCATGTGAAATAGAAGCTCGAGAAGTAGAGGTAGCAGAAGCAAAAGCACTGGAAGTTCTATCAGATCCTCCTTTCTAGCCAAGTACTGAATGCACGGTGTAAGTATTTACATTTACACTGGTAATGGGTTTAAGTGGCTGAAGGACTTCTTCCCATGTTTCAAACTTAACACCAGACCACTCACAAAGTGAATGAATCAGAGAAGGAAATCTCATACCAACATTGGTAGCAGCTCTGACACAGTTCAAAACATAATAAAAAATAAGAGCTCCAATATCTAAATGCTTACCCTGCTTAATACAATGGTTCAGAACAGCTCTTTCTCTCATAACTTCACTAACATGACTTGTAGGAAATAGCTTTGATGAGATAAAGTAATGTCATGCCTTTGAGGTGGCATTCAACTTAGAGGCCTGAAAATTTACTCTTCTTTCATTTGTTATCTTCCATAAACCTCTTCCATCAGTAATAAAAGACATTAACTCATCTAACTCACCCTCAGAAGGATGATAGTGATAGTTGGCATGAAAATAAAACATATCAGGAGGCAATTGGTAAAAAGTATTAATTACAGCAGAAGAAAAATCCACTTGCTGACCTCTAACCATCACCATATTGTCTTCTGCTACTGGTAAGTTTACATAAAACACTCTAACAACAGAAACACTAGCAACAACGGAGAAGCAACAGTAATCTTCTCAATTCCTTTTAGCAATCATCTCTTCAATATCTCCTCCTGGCTTACTAAAAACTTATTTTTAAATCAATTGACGAGACAAAAGTACGTCAACGTATCTGTCCTTCGCACTAGAACTAACAAATTTGTTGGAATCAAATTTCGCCTTCTCTCTCGATCGCTTCGACTTTGGAGCCATTTCTAAAAATTCATAAAAAAATCACCATAAAGTCTAAAATTAAACTAAACTTGCTAATTTAACTTCCAAGGTAATTCCCATTAAATCCAAGCAATTTCTCATGTTTGTCCTCAAATTTTTACAATGAATAGTGATTTTTGATCTTTCAATAATGTACTCAAAATAAATGGTGAAAATAAAAAAATTTTACTTAGGAGAAGTGCTCATACCTCAAGGAACTCAAATCTAACAAATTTCGGCGAAATCAGCTCTTAAACAATCCAATTTAGTGAATCCCTAATTTTCTATTTTGCAAAACCGAGAGGTTGAAGGTGATGGGGGTTAAAATGGCAAAATTTCAGGTTTTTAACTGTAGAAAACCTATTTTTAAGAACCGGCGTATATGCGCGGAGCATACGGCGCATAGCCGCAAAATTTGACGCTTAGTCACCGGTGCCTAAATTTTAAAAATTAATTTTAATGGCACAAAATCACTTAGTTAATCTCCCTTAATCACTTTTAATACTTAATTTTCCCCATAAACTCTTCTAATACTCCAAAATTTTCATCGATTCTAAACAAATTTCACACAAACACAAAACTTATATTAACAACAAACTACACTTAAAACAAACTAAAAATTTCTATCCAAACATTTTGGATGAGATTCCACAATTCATAAGTTCATAACAGATATCATAAACACAATCTTACATCAAGATGTAACAAACATAAATTAAAGTGCAACAAATCAGAAACATTAATCACAAACACAAAACACTAAACACAGAAAACAAAATCACAAGAATACACTTAATTTAATTCCAATCTCTAGTAGGGGGAATATATCCAGAATCACCATTATTTGCATTTGAACCATCTGGAATATAAATCTGATAAAACAGGCAATGATTAAAAACTCTTACATCTTCTTTTTCTAACAATTTGTTCTTCAGATACATAGCTCTATTTGCTTCTTCCACATGACTTGTATGATTGAATTACATTTTGAGTTGTCATCCAATATGCTCTAAATGAGCATTATTTTCATTTTCCTTTGCTTTAATTAACTCCACATCAGCTTCAATGTTTGCAATCCTTTCTGCAATTCGTTGAATACTAACTGTTAGGAATCTGTTGATTAATTCTTACGCACTTTCACAAATAAACTTCTTCTTCTTGGCTTCCTCCTTCTTCTTAACTTCGCTCTCCCAAGAAGACATTTTTGCACTCAAAATACTCTCCTTAAGACTCAAGACAAAAAATAAGAACTATGGCAAGTATTCTTTTATTTTAAGGCCTTTTTATAGACTTGAGAAGGCACAAAACAGACCCTAAATGTGTTAAAACTCCTCATTAACTCCAAAAACCACTTACCCGTGACTTAGGCATCTAGAAACCATGTTTTCTTGTTTTTTGTAACTCTGGCGCCTAAGCGCCAATCTGTGGCGCATAGCTGACAGTGCTCAATTTTGCACAGGTCTGCTAAACGTCCAAATCTTCATTCTGACTCATCTAAGTCATCAAATAAGGTCCAAATAACACCTCCATAGAATATAAACTTCAAATTACTACCATATAATTATAAGAACAAACAAAACAAAACACACACATCAAACTTAAAACAAAGCACACCAATAACTATGGGTTGCCTCCCACAAAGCGCTTGGTTTATTGTCTTCAGCCTGACATACCCAGAGCTTATTCTTAGTGACCCATTATCAGATTCTCATCAGGTTTAAATTTATCGACTGAAAAATAAGGTTTAAGTCTATGTCCGTTAACTTTAAATATTTTTTTAGTCTTAGGATCTTCAATATCCACAGCTCTATAGGAATAAACTTTCATCACAATAAATGGGCCCGTCCACCTAGACTTATGTTTTCCAGCAAATATTTTCAATTTAGCATTATACATCAAAACTTTTTGCCCTAGCTAAGATTTTTAGTAAAAATCCTCCGATCATGCCACAACATCATCTTTTCTTTATAAATCTTAGCATTTTCATAAGATTCATTCCTTATTTCTTAAAGCTCATTTAATTGCAATAATCTGTTTTCTCCAGCATCTTTCAAATTATAATTGAACTTTTTAATAGCCCAATAAGCTTTATGCTCAAGTTCAACTGGTAAATGACAAGCTTTACCAAAAATTAGCCTATATGGGGACATTCCTATAGAAATTCTGTAAGTAGTCCTATAGACCCACAGAGCATAATCCAGTTTAATTGACCAATCATTTGTGTTTGGATTAATGATCCACTTTAAAAATTACCTATTTTTAGTATAGATTTCATGCTAACTTTATGCACATTTTTAAAGATATTATACTTTAAAGGAAGGAATTTTGCATATTTTTGTCTTCAAGTATAAAAATATGATTTTAGAGAAAATCAAAAAAAATTATGCAATTTTGAGCCAAAATAAGCAAGAAAGAAAATTCTAACTTAGCACATATTGATATGTCTTTCTATGCTTAATATCTTTTATATTTCTCACATATTTTTGAATGAATTTATACTTTTGAGAAAGGTTGTTTTTATGTCTATCTTGTAGGTGAAGATGTTAGGAATGCAACACAACTGAAATGGGTCGAAACGGAGTTGAAACGGAGCCAAACGAAGCAAAACAGTGGAGTTGCGCACAGGGTGGTGCCTAAGCGCCAAACCCGGCGCCTAGGCGCCAGTGAGGACGAGAAAACGGCGCCTAGGTGCCAGAATCAAGGCCTAGGTGCCAGAATCATCCAAAAATGGTTATTGGATGGATTTTTGACAACTTTGGGAGTTATTTTGACAGTGTTAAGTAGTTTCTAGACCTTCTAGAAGACTGAAAGTTACTCCTAATATATAGGACATGTGATACAATGAATCTATACACATTTGAGCGGTCTAAATCATGAAGAGGAGCGAAGACTTGGTCACAGGAGTCTGGCGCCTAGGCGCTAGAGTCGGTTTCTAGAAGATTCAATGAATGTAGACTACTTTTGAAGAGGTGCCTTAAGCAACACTTGGCCAATTTCAGAGCTCTATAAATAGGAGATATTTCTACAGAAAAAGGGCCTCTCTCTCTTGTCTCTCTCTTGTCTCTCTCTCTCCCCCTCTCTTTTTTCCCCCTTAGTCCTTTTAGTTATTTTAGAGTCATGACGATATAGATTTCTACATCTTATGGAGAGATTGGTGAGGGAATATGAGATATTTATGTAAGGGGTGTACGAATGACACATGGATCAGTGGGAGACTTTTGGTGGAGAGATCTCATTCTTTCTTTCAGAGGGGAAAAACTAAGTATTGTGTTCTTCATTCTCTTGTAATTATTGTAAACACTTTCTAGTGGATTTTCTTTGTTTTAAATCGAGTTTTCTGTCGTGATTTATCCATGCTTCGTAAGTGGTTTTCTTTACTCTTTCTTTTAATATGAAGTAGTGGCATGTGCAGGAAAATTATTTTTATGATAAAATTATCTATTAGATGCTTGTAGATGACATATAGTTGCATAAATATAATAGAATACTAATGAAATAAGTTCCTTGTTGGCACTTAATTTATTACACAATTCTTTCAAGTCTTTTACTTTTTATGTCATTATTTTCATTTACTTTTAATTTGTAATGAAATATATGCATGTTTAGGAATTAAGATTTGCTTAGATATTCTCTTATTAAATTATGGTGATGATATTCATACCGGATCTTCATTTACTTTACAAATTGATCACTTGTATTGTTAAAACTTACTGAAGAATTCTGATACTTATCAGGAGATGAGTTCTTAACTAGTTGATATCTCAGGAATCCTTGAGTAATCGAAGGCTATATGTGGGTTATTCATGGTGAAGTGCAAATAAATAGGGAGATATTGCTTATTGGGCACAGAATTGATTAGTTTTTAGAGTGACAGACTAAATTCTAATAATTTGGTCTATAAAAAGGGAATGGATCACTGGTAGGGCCGACCATAGCCAACCTTGGATATCTAGTAGTGTGAGCCTAGATTAACCCATTCTACTAATAAAACATCCTGAACCGATCTATAGATTAGCCAATGTTCTTTACACCTGGACCAAAGGGTAAAGAATAGATTGCTTCTATTTGACACTACTAAATAAAATTCTAAGCATTTCTTTCCTACACATTATCTATGTAATTGCAAGAGAAAGGTAGTCTTTAACATCTCAAAATTCTCCAAACTAATTTATTCATACGTTATCTTTTTATTTAAGAACTTTATTTAGGATTAGTTATTAAAAAAATCATTTTAAGTGAAATTCCAAATTTAGGCCTTATAGAAATAGAGTGGAATTAGCCTAAAGGATTGCTTACCTCGCTTCTCTGTGGGATCGATACTGGGGTAATAAAAGAAAACCCTATATTACTTGAAACGATACGTATACTTGCATAGTACCCCTAACATGTAAAATATTTTCTAAAATTTTACAACATTTTGATTTTATATACTAGCTGCTATTTATAAATTGGGTCATGTTTTTTGCCATCTTTTGGAAGCAAAAATTACTACGTTATTGCGAGTCGGGTCAAGTTTTTGGCGTCGTTGTCGGGGAAGCTTCGGTAAGAACTTTATGAGAATTTTAGTTGAAATAATTAGGTTTAGACTTAGGAAACTGTATTGTCGTAAAAACTATTTTTGTGTGAAAACGAGTTTTGTTATATGAAAAAGTGTTGTAAAAAAGAAAAAAATTGTTTGTGTTAAAAATAAGGTGTTCGTGAAAATGTTTTATTGTGTTGAATATATTTCATTTATAATTTGTTAATTATTAATGTATTGTTTGTTGTGCTATGTATGCGAAACAAAGGATCTGCAAGGCTTGTGCCTTATGATCCCGAGTTTGAAAAAAATAAAAAAATAAAAATACAGAAATGACTTAAAAAACTAGAAATGGAAATGGAAAACTTTCAAGATAATAACTTGGAAATTCATCATACTATCGAGGGATTACGTAAATCCTACGACGATGAAATTCACTCAAGTATACAAAACCTCGTTATGTAAGCCGACTCGTTCGAAATAAATCCCGAGATTATCCAACCGGTGCGTATCAATCATTGGGGGGAACTCCTTCGAGGATCCCTATTACACTTATCTAGTTTTTCTAGAGCTTTGTGCTACATTTCATTATAACAAGATGTCGACGATGTCGTTGTGACTAAGGCTTTTTCCTTTCTCACTACATGATAAGGCTAAAATATGGTTATACTCATTAGCACATGGCTCTATTAAAAATCGAGGAGTTAACTCCTGTAAATTCCTACTAAGTATTTTCCACCTTCAAGGACTACTAAACTTAGAAACAATATTATCTCATTTTGTCAATATGAAGGAGAATCATTATACGAAGCCCCTGGAAAGATTTAAAGAACTCCTAAGAAAGTGTCCACATCATGCTCGCCCGATTCATTAATCATTCAAACTTTTTTATAATGGGTTAAATAGGATCCCTTAGGTCTATAATTGATGCTATCGCCGGTGGTTCATTAATGTCAAAATCAATTAATGAAGCGTACATTAATTGAAAAATGGTTACAAATGAATTTCAATGGCCCGCAAGGTAAATCATAAAAATGTAGCTAGTGTTCATGATGGCGTATGTGATTACAATTCTTTGCATCTCGTGTTGCCGCAATATCATGTGTTGGACCAATTTGGAATGAATCACCAATTTACTTCTTAAGCGAGAAATTTCATTAAGGCATATAATAGATTCTAACTTATCATATGACGCTTAAATACCATAAACAACCCATATTCTAACTTTTACAAACTCCGTGTCAGGAGAATCATCCTAAATTTAACCGGAATCATACTACCGATGGTGGAAACCAAATGGGAAAATAATCATGCGAATCCTAATGGAAGGAATAATCAGCATCACAAACTATATACCCTTCATATCCACCGGACTCTAAACAATGATCAAATAATTCTGAGGATGAGAAGATGTCTATGGAAGAAGTGGTATTGAAAATGGGAAAACCAATTGCAAAGTCAAAATGCTGCGATTAAAAATATGTAGAATCAATCGGGACAAATGGCTAATTCACTTAGCAATAGACCCCAAGGAACACTTCCTAGCAAATATCGAGATCAACCCTAAAGAGAACAACAATGAACAAGTAGAAGCCGTTCAATTAAAAAGTGGAAGAGAGATAGAGGATGTGGTTAGAAAAGAGAAAATATAGCGAGAGAAACAAAGAAAATGAAAAGACTCCGAAAAACATGTTTCTAAGGATCTCGGAAAATTAATTTCTTCAACTAAAATCATTGGAAGATCACCAATTCTCCATTTTTCTCAAAGACTTAGATAGCACGAGTTAGATAAAAAAATTTCAAAGTTCAAGGAAAGTACTTAAGAAGTTAACGATAAATATTCCTTTCAATGAAGCTGAAACGTATGCCAAGTTATGCAAAGTTTATGAAGGAGATATTAAACAAGAAAAGGAAATTTGGGACACAAAGTGACACAGACCAAGTGAGTATACTGGCCATACTTCAAAAAAAATTTTCCTCGAAAACTTAAAGATCCTCGTAGCTTTACAATTCCTTGTGCAATTGGAAAAAAGATTATGTGGAAAAGCTTTATGTGATTTAGGAATGAGCATTAATGTGATGCCTCTATCTATATTTAGAAGGTTAGGTTCGCCGATATTTCTCCCACTATCGTAACCCTTATGTTAGTTGATTGATTTATCATTTATCCAAAAGGAGTTATAGAAGACATGCTTGTTAAAGTGGATAAATTTATCTTTCCTTTGGACTTTATTGCATTAGATATGGAGGAAGATAAAGAAATTTCAATTATTTTAGGGAGACCTTTCCTTGTTACCGGACAAGCTATGATAAACATGTGCAAAAAGGAGAGTCGATTATGAATATTAATGACAAAAAAGTCACTTTTGATACAAAGACTATGAAATATCCACCAGAGAAAAGATAATTGTTTTTGGATCGATGAAATTGATTATCTAACTAATGACCATTTCCAAGAAAGTTTTGAGAGTAAGTTAACATATGAGATCAAAATGGATTTTCATGATGATTCAAAAATGTTATTTAAAGAAGACCGTATTGATGGGAAACTATAGGTGTGAAATGATGGACGCCGCTAAAAATAGTAAACTTTAATTCCATTTCGTTGAAAAATCTCATGAACATAAGATGAATGTACCATACAATTTTAAAGCCTACCCATTTAGGGAATTCATCTACACCACCAGTCTTTATATCTTCAGATATGACTCAATCACAAGGAAAACCTCGAATCAATGATGAACATGATAAAGTATTTAACCAGACTGGAAGAGAATTTCGAGGATATATTTTAAAAGAACTTTCGAGTTGAGAAAAGAGGATAAGGATATTGGAAGACCATTGAAAGAAATTCAAGGAATTAGAAAAACTTATTTCCTCAACTAAGATAGATCCTCCATCATTTAATAATTATAAAGGGAAAGAATCGGAAGATAATTTGAAACGAAGAGTAACATACAAGATACTAATCCCGAATCGAATTATCTAAAGAGAATCCAATCCAAAATTTGGGAGATATTGAAGTATCTTTATAAAGATCCATTTATTATAAATTTCAAAGGATGATATTAATATGCAAATTCAGAAAATCAATAGAAGAATATCGGATCTAGAAAGAAATATGAGGAATAATGATATAAATCAAACCGAAAATGAAGAGCCGAGTGAAAAATTAAAATTTGAGGATTTTATAGGAATCGGATTTGGAAATGATTGGGTGATTGATCGAGGATTACTTAATTGGAATTTTGATCCAGGAGGAATCATACGTCGAGCCTGCGACGTTAAAACCAAGCGTTTTATGGGAGGCAACCCATAGTTATCGCTGTGCTTCGATTTAGTGTGCTTGCGAGTCATGATTGTTTATGTGTTGTTTTGTGTTTTCTTTAGTGCGTAATAGATTAATGTTGTGAGGTTATGCCTTGGTCTTGACTAAATTTGTATGACTTCGGTGTTAGCTAGGCCGACGAGTCCGTTATAACTCGCTTATCAATCGAAGCCGAGCATTTACCAAGCATGTAGAGTTTAGACTTGACCACTCCATGTCAACTCTATTACTTCCTTTATCTGACTTTGTTTTCACTAAGTGAGGTCATGAAATTTCTTAATGAACAACATATGAATGAACTACACTATTTTTATTTATCAAATTATCATTATTAAGTAGTTTATTTCCGTTAGAAATTGAAAGTAAGAAGGGAAAATGTGAGTAGAAAGGAGATCAAATTAACCTCAATTGATATTTCTTTATGAATCTGCAAGTCTAGGTATTTTAGTTTGTGTGTTTGTGTTTGTGTTCATGTTACAATAATTAAGAGATTTGAATAACACTTAAATATATATTCCTATGCCGATACATGTCCTCGCTTATTCGACATTTCTTTAGCTTAATTTTATTCTAGCATATTTAGTTTAGATTTACTTCTATTGCAAATTGTTATGTCTTGATGAATATTTGTAGATGTTTTTGAAAAATATTTGTGGTAGATAGAATTTCTCAACTATTTTTCTTCCCCGCTTTATATTTTCGTGTTGAAAGCTATACATGTTCAAATTCAAGTTTGGGGGTAGGGTTGAAAAAATATATTTTAAAGTTAATATACTTTCTTTTAAGTTTAATATTATAACAAGCATGTTTTAGGCTAGATTTACTTTCTTCGTGCGCCTATTCTATCCCGATTATGCATGTATATAAATTTGATAGATGTTGTGGTAGTTAGTGCATTTATCTTTTATTTTTCTTCCTCCTACCATTTTATGAAATTAATTGAAAAATATTTTAAAATTCAAGTTTGGGGGGAATGAAAAACAATTTTCAAAACTTAAATTTTATTTGTCCTCAAAAATGCTATAAATAAATTTGATTTTTACCGAAAAATAATTATGTATATGAAGTTCTATTAAAGGAAATAAAAATTTAATATAGAAATGAGTAAGAAAATTTAGTTCAAATTTATAGTAGTGATGAAAATTTTAAAGTTAAATTTTTCTTAGTGAAGAAATGAAAAGTATTGTGTAACCATCTTTAGTAAGAAAAGTTATATTTTTAGAAAAATAGAAGGATTAGACTTTTGTTTTCAATATCTAAATTTCTTTTATTGAAAAATAATTTTAAACTCGTTATTATATTTCTAAGTAAAAGATATATATCTACCTTATGCTTTAGGAAAGGAAGGGTGGAATTCAAAATTATTAAAGGCCTATCCAAATATAGTAATCCTTGCCTAAAAAAAATAAAAAATAAAAAAGAAAAAAAAAGAAGAAGAAGAAGAAAGAAAAGAAAAGAAAAGAAAAGTATACGTATGTGAAAAAGGAAGGAGAAGCTTGAGGATTAAAGGGTCTAATCAAAAATTGTCTCCACACCAGCTTTTTAAAGTATAAGATTTGAGAAAATCTTAAGCTTAAAAATATAATATAGTTAGTATAATTATTTTTAATAAAGGTTTTTAAGTAAAGAAAATAAAATTCATAACCCCTATATTTTCAAAATTTTACAAGTATTTTTGAATTAGATAGCAACACATATTTTCATACTCTTTCATCTAAGAGATTTCTAAACTTCAAATCGTCTCATTTACTAAAATTTTTTCTAAGTCAGACTACTACATTTCTAGAACAAAATTTTAGAAACTCCTAAATAAACTCATACACATGATTTCATGGCGTGGTTTTACATGATTATGTTGTTACTTCGAGGACAAGTGACGTTTAAGTTCGTGTGTGAATTCCGATCCACTTTAAAAAGCACTCATTTTTAGTGTGCATTTCATGCCTACTTTATGCAAATTTTTAAAGATATTACACTATAAAGGAAGGAATTTTTTCATATTTTTGTCTTCAAGTATAAAAATATGATTTTAGAGAAAATGAAGCAAAAACTATGCAATTTTGAGCCAAAAATGAGCAAAAAGAAAATTCTCGACGTGGCACATATTGATATGTCTTTCTATGCTTAATATCTTTTATATTTCTCTCATATTTTTAGATGAAATTATACTTTTCGAGAAATTTTCGTTATTATGTCTATCTTTGGTAGTGAAGATGTTGGGAACGCAACGCAACCGAAATGGGGCTAAATGGAGTTGAAACGGAGCCAAACGGAGCAAAACAAGGGGAGCTACGCACCTAGTTGCGCCTTAGCGTCAAACCTCGGCGCCTGTGCGCCAAAGGACGAAGAGAACAGCGCCTTCAGCGCCATAATCAAGGCCTGTGCGCCAATCATCCTAAAACTGCTATTGGACGGATTTTCGATGACTTTGGGAGTTATTTCGACTATGTTAAGTAGTTTCTAGACCTTCTAGAAGACTCGGAAGTTATTCCTAATATATAGGACATGTGATACAATGAATCTGCATTACACATTCGAGCGCTTAAATCATGAAGAGCAAGGTGAACCAAAGTGAAGGGTGCGACCGTTTTCGGGTACGGAGTCCGGCGCCTAGGTGCCGAATTGTTTCTAGAAGATTCAATGTATCTATACCGGATTTTGAAGAGGTGCCTAAAGCAACCCTTGGTCATTTTCAAAGCTCTATAACAGGATCAATTCTATAAAGAAGGGGTGTCTCTTCTTTCGTCTCTCTCTTGCCTCTCTCTCTCTCTCTCGTTCCCTCTCTTATCTCTCTCTCCCTCTCTCTCCCTTTCTTTCCCCTTAGTCATTTTAGTCATTTTAGAGTCATGAAGTTGTAGATTTCTACATCTGCATGGAGAGATCGGGTGAGAGATTTTCGAGATATTTACGAAGGATGCATTTGTGCCATGCATTGACGCGAGACTTTTCAAAGTGAGATCTTCTTCTCTTTTCCTTCGCAGGGAAAGCTAAGTATTGTGTTCTTCATTCTCTTGTAATTGTTGTAAACACTTTCGTAGATTTTATTTATTTTAAACCGAGTTTTCTCGTCGTAATTTATCCATGCTTCGTAAGATTTTCTTTATCTTCTTTTTAATATAAAGTATGGCATGTGTAGGAAAATCGTTTTTTGATAAAATTATCTATTAGATGCTTCTAGGTGAGCGTATAGTTGCATAAATATAATGTGTATCACTAATGAAATAAGTTCCTTGTCAGCACTTAAATGATTACATAATTCTATCAACCCTTTTACTTCTTATGCCATTATTTTCATTTACTTTTGTTATGTAATAAAATAGATGTAATAAGCTAGGGAATTAAGATTTCGTTTTAGATATTCTCTTATTAAATTATGGTAATGATATTCATACCGGATCTTCATTTACTTTATAAATTAATCACTTATATTGTTAAAATCGTTGAAGAATTTTGAGACCCAAGGAGATAAATTCTTAACTAGTAGATATCACATGAATCCTGGGGTAGTCGAAGGCCTTCAGGCGGGTTATTCAAGGTGAAGTGCAAATAAATAGGAAAATATTATTCAATGGGCGTAGAATTAATTAGTTTTTAGAGTGAGCCGTACTAAATTCTAATAATTTGGTTTATAGAAAGGGAACGGGTCACCGGTAGGGCCGACCATAGCCACCCTCGGACATCTAGAAGTGTGAGTCTAGATTAACCCATTCTACTAATAAAACATCCCGAACCGATCTATAGACTAGCCAATGTTCTTTACACCTCGGACCAAATGATAAAGACAGTGATTGCTTCTATTCCGCACTACTACATAAAATTCTAAGCATTTCTTTTCCTACACATTATCTATGTAATCGCAAGAGAAAGGTAGTCTTTAACATCTCAAAATTCTCCAAAACAATTTATCCATAAGTTATCTTTTTATTTAAGAAATTTATTTAGGATTAGTTATTAAAAAAAACCTTTTTAATCAAAATCTCCAAATTTAGGCCTTATAAAAATAGACTCGGAATTAGCCTAAAGGATTGCTTACCTCGCTTCTTCCGTGGGATCGATACTCGGGGGCTATAAAAGAAAATTCTATATTACTCAAATGATACGTATACTGGTAGTACCCCTGCGTGTGTAAATTATTTTCAAAAATTTTACAACATTTTAATTTTATACACTAAATTCGCTATTTATAAATTGGGTCAAGTTTTTTGCCATCTTTTGAAGCAAAAATTACCGCGTTATTAAGTGTTCCGTCACACCGCACCCGTCATTGTTGCACCGATTTGAATAAAACCTTTCAATTAATGTGATGCAAGTGATTATGCACCGTAGTCAGATAGACAAAAATATTTATGAAAATTTTTAAAGCTATATACTATGCTAGCAAAACTCTCACTGAAACTCAAATAAATTACAATACTACTAAAAAAGAGCTTTTAGCAATAGTATATGTTCGATAAATTTAGACCATATCTTCCAACAAAATGTATCGTACATACCGATCATTTTGCTATTAAGTATTTAATGTCTAAAATATGCTAAACCTAGATGATCTAAGGGTTTTACTCTTACAAGAATTTGATTTTAAAATTGTGAATGTAAAAGGAACCGACAACCAAATTGCCGATAATTTATCAAGAATAAAAAATAATAATAAGAAGATTTATGAAGAAAATATAAACGAGAAATTCCCGATGAGCAATTATATGTCATTCAAGGATTACAAATGCCTTGGCATGCGTAGATATAGTTAACTATTTGGTTAAGAATATTTTACCATATGGGTTAAATAAAGAAATACATTAAGAAATTTAAGAATGATCGTAAATCATAGATTTGGGAAGATCCTCATTTATTTAAAATAAAAGGAAGAGATTCTATGATTCGAAGATGTGTACCTTATGAAGAAACTTTGCAATTATTCAAAATGTCACACTACCTGGAGGACACTTTGGAGTGAATAAACCGCATTTAAAATTTTAAATTTTGATTTTATCGTCTACTTTATTTAAAGATGTCAGATATTATGTGAAACTTCAGATCGATGTCAAAGAATGAGAATATATCCGTAAAAGATGAAATGACTCTAAACTTTATATTAGAAATTGAAATTTTTGATGTATGGGGTTTAAACTTTATGAGACCTTTCATACCATCATCTCGGGAAAATTTATATCTTTTTACAGTTTTCGATTATGTTTCAAAGTGGATCGAAGTCAGAAGCTTTACCTAACTCGATTCCAAAAGTGTTTCTAATTTTAAAGAAAATGATTTTTACAAGATTTGGAATGCCGAGATAATTATCATAGATGGAGTGAAGTCATTTCGTAAATATAAGGATACAATCATTGCTAGAAAAATTCGTAATTAAACATGTAATTGCAAATCGCTATCATCCTCAAACAAGTGGAATCGTCGAAGTGTCAAATAAGAGAAATTAAAAGAATATTGGAAAAGACCGTTAATCCTAAAAAGAACCGACTGGGTTGATAGACTTGATTTCGCATTATGCTTATAGAACAAATTTTATAAGACACTTATCGGAATGTCACCCTTATCGGTTGATTTATGGTAAACATTGTCACTTACCAATAACTTGAACAAAAACCTTATTTGGCGATAAAGGAGTTCAATTATAATTTGAATACCGGCAGAGAAAAATGATTATTACATCTGAATGAAATGGAAGAGATAAGAAATGAGTCTTATGAAAATGCAAGAATTTATAAGGAAAGAATGAAGAGCTTGCATGAAAAAATGATTTCAAGGAAAATATTCGAGCCTGGACAAAAAGTATTATTATTTAATGCTCGTTTAAAACTTTTTCCGGAAAATTAAAATTTAAATGGATGGGACCATTTATAATTGAGAAAAGTATACCTACGTAGCCGCGGATATTAAGAAAGATCCCAAAACTAGAAAAGTATTTGCAGTAAAGTCGACTTCGATTAATATTGAATTATAGGAAAAAATGAAATTAAAATACAAAGAGGCTTATGAGTCGAGTCTACCCGATTAATTCAATTAATTAGGTCGTATCGACGACGTTAAACCAAGCGCTTTGTGGGAGGCAACCCATGTTTATTAGTGTGAGTTAAATTATTATTGTAAGGTTATTCCTTGTTTTTACAATTTTTATATAACTTCGGAAATAGAAGGCTAACAAGTCCGTATTGGCTTAAACTAAACATTTTCTCAAGTATATAGAATTAATTTGGACCACTCCATGTCAAATGTGAGTAAAAAGGAGATCAGTTAACCTTCGTTTGTGATTGTGTTTGTGTGTTGATCATACCGTTTGTTAGACCTATTTACGACCGAAACTCGTAAAATTCGACGATAGCAATCGTAGTCGATCGAGGGTTCGTGCGCCAAAAGTCGGCGCCTAAACACGCGAATGGCATGCGTATCGAAGATCCGCCTAGGCGCCGCATTCCGGCGCCCAAGAGCCACGGTTACAGATCGTGGAAACTGAAATTTTTCGCCTTTTCACACGAAATATCTTTATATATGCCTCATTCTTCGTCCCTAATCCCATAGTAACTTTAATTTCGACCAAAGAAATCGATTTTGGAAGAGTTAAGAAGGATTTGGAGGCAATGGATAGAGAAAATCATGGAAATGAGGTAAGAAACAAATCTCCTAAAGATCCTCAGCCTTATTTTAATGGTTTTATTATTGTTAGTATGGATAAAATGTTTAGTCGATTGGATAAGATCGTTTTAACTTTAAAGTATTGGTAATCAATCGTCTCCATGAGATGTACCACCAATACGAACACTTGGAATGGCAAACCAAACTTCAATCCGATTATATGGCTTCCTATCATGTCGCTCAACAGAAATGTATGCGAAGAACAAGTGGATCGATGAAAGGACTAGCTTTGGAATTTCCAAGGGCGTCATGTTCTATCCTTCATTCTAGCGAATCCTATTGCGAAAGAGATGGTAATTGAAGATTAGTGTTAAATAGATCTTATATGTGCTTTAATTATGATCGAGTCTTGTATTAGTGTGTTGAATATCGAATTTGTGTGTTTGCTTAATTGTTCAATGTGTGTTGTTGGATTTGAATGTTTGCTTTTAATATATTTTTGTTTGTGTTATTTATAAAACTATGAACTGATACAAACTTTGTAACAAATTTATTGAATTTGGAATGGAAATTAAGGATTGGAATTGAAGAATTTGGATACATTTTTGTGGATCTATACTATCATTTTAAATTGATTTCGTGAAATTTTTTTAAGGATATAAATTGGATTAATACTTGCGCAGTACTCAGAGTCAAATTTGATAAGATTTGTTGGAAAATATAAGTTTTAAATTAAATTTTGGAAAGGCGAGTCTGGCACCTAGGCACCAGAATTCGGCGCCTAGGCGTTAGTTCGGCCTAAACCCAAAAACTCATCTTTAAACCCCCCACGCCATTTTTGATCCCTAAGCCTTCTCCACCGGTTTTCGTGAAAATACCTCCGTAGATCCCATTAAAGCCGATTTTCAAGTTTTCGAGCTTCGAAATCACCCGATTTCTTCATCCCGGGGTCGATCTACATTCTAAACTCATTATTTTTTATTTTTACCATGGATTTGCTCATTGAGAAAAACCGAAATTTTGAGAAAATTTTGATTTTTAAGGTTAAATCCATGAATTTTTAAGCTTTTTCAAGTTTCCGAGAAGCTTAAATTAGTTTATTTTCCTATATCGCTGAATTTATTTTGCGTTTTTCTTTCACGTTTAGATGGCACCCAAATCTAAGCGAGGAAATGAATGAGAAATTTTGATCGTAGCAAGTTCGTCACCGCCGCCGCACACTTCGATACAATGATTTTGCTACGACTCGAAATTTATCTCGTGGAGGAAAGTTTTTATAATGCTGTGAGGAAGAATCTGAAAAGACAATCGTTGCGCCTAACCGGCAATGATTATGTTATTTCACCGTTGTTGTCGTTATCCCGTTGTTAGAGAGTTTTATGCTAATTTCGGATAATAAAGAATATGAGATTTTCGTTCGAGGAGTCGAGTAGATTCACTCCTCGAACGCATCAATATTTTCTATGGCCCGCCGCCAAATATCGAGTGTTATTACTCCGGATTATCTCCATCCGAGGAAGATTTGGATATGATCATTGCCTACCTCCGATCGATAGTACCGGAGCCCTAAGATTCGGAATGGAAAAAGGGTAAATTTTTAATCTTTTAAGCTTATCGGTATTTCAAAGGTACGACACTACTTTATTTCGCTCGTCTCCTTCCATCCAATTATCTAAGAGAGGTTACCAAAGATAGAGCTATTCTCAAGTATTGCATTCAAGAGAGGAAGCCTATCGATACGGAGCATTATCTATGATTCTCGTACAGGCTACCGCTCGTTCTAGCACTTCTATTGACTTAGTTTTCCATCTCCGATCTATTCTCTATGTCAAAGTGTCGGAAAGTAGTTGCCGAGCTGAGAAAAAAGCTCAAGTCGACAAAGCCTATAGGAAGAGAAGGCGTCGTAATATATGATTAACTTCGAGGTAAGAGTTCTACTACACCTTCGGTTCATTACCTACTTGTGCAGAGCTTGCTTCGTACCATCTACTTCCGCCGAGCCATCATCTACTTTTCGGGAAACTATGCATGATCATGATAGAGAAGCAAACAGAATGAGTTATTCCTAACTCATTGGTAAGTATAGATTCGATGGGGGATAAGAAGATTGATCATCTTTCTCCGAGTATACACAAAGAAATAGTGATTAATGGCGTCGGTATTCTCGAGTCTTTAGTGAGATTTCTCAAGGCGAGCACGATGTTCAATTCCCAACTTGTCCCAGATTTTCACCATATGTTGATCCAAAGGATATGGAGTTTTCTTTGGTGATGACGATGATGAAGCAATGCATATATCGATTAGTAGCTCGCACTTACCTCTCGGAGATTGTTGGTTCGTTTTTTTTAGTGCGTTTCGTTTCTTGTGTTGTTTAGTGTGATGCTAGTCATAGTGCTTATGTGAACTTTTTATGTTGAAATTGCTTTAGGATTATCTGATGTGTGTTTAAGACCGAAATGTGAATGAATTTATAAAAGTTTGTTTCTGCTTTCAAATTCCCTATTATTTAGTGTACATGAATAGTTAGTATGTTTGCATGTTTAAACAAATAAAAAATGATTTTTTTAGAAAGTAACCTCGCTCTCGCAAAACTTTTATATATATGCTTAATCATTTCTGTTATATTCATATTGAAGCATGTGTAGAAGTAGAAGGTTTTTCCTTACTACATCATTATTGTACTTAGATTAAATCCCGTTTATTTCTTTTCTCATGCTTTAGAAAATTTTATGATTTATATTTATACTAAAGCTGAAGTTTGGGGGAAGTGGAAAACATTTATCAATTTTAAATATTATTTGTCTTTAAAGAACTTATATTTTTCTTTAAAAAATATATTAACATAACATAAGGAATGAAAAATCTATTTAAGATTACATAAATTTTTGAATTTATAAATAATTTAGCAAACTTAACTAAAATTTCAAAAATTTTGATTGATTTTAAGAATAGAATTATTTAGCTTAAAGAATAATAAGATCAAAATTTTTTTATTTATAGTAAAGAGAATTGTATTTTCAAAATACCAAGGAATCAAGATTATTGCTCGAAAAGGAAAAAATTGAAATAAGTTTTGAAAAATAATAAATTATTAATGTCATATTTATTAAGTAAGAATGTATAAGTTTTTAAAAATATGTTAAGGATACCAAGTTCAAAATCATTAACAGGCTATCCAAAAATAGTAATCATCACTTAAAAAAAGAGAGAGAAAGAAGGAAAAGTTTGAGGGAAATGACTAATCAAAATCGGCTTCACTGGACTATCTTATAAGCAAAATCGATTACATTTTTAACTTAATTTCTACGTACAAATATTTTTTACTAAAAAATATTTTAGCGAAAATCTTTTTTCTTTTGTAAATATTCTATGTGACCTTAATATGATGAACTACAATTATTCTCAAATAAATGAGAAATTGAAGTCTTATGATTTGGTAGCTAAATGTTCTTTAATTATTAAAATTAAACTTAATTAAGAAATTTGGTTAATGATTTGCTAAAGCATTTATAAAACCAAAAAATTATAAGGAATCTTAAATATTTTAACTTCATTCCAAATGTTATCTATTTTTTGTAATTGGTGCTGTTACATGATGACAAGTAACGTTTAACTTTTAATTTGATCTACCTAAAAAATATCTATTTTTATGTCTTATTTATTATTCAATTATTAAGGATATTATGCTTTAATGAAAGGTATTTTCATGTTTTTGGATGTAGATGATTAAAAAAGATTCTAAGAAAGAAAAAGAAGGAAAAATGAGCAAAATGGAGCAACATGGAGCAAAATTTTAGAATTACTGATCCGGCGCCTAGGCGCCATAATCGGCGCCTAAGCACCAAGCTTCGATGCTGCATTGCCAAGATTTCGACGACTTCGCAGCTTATTTCACCAAGTAAGCCGGTTATCGGACCTTCTACATCGAAAGTTACTCATAATATATAGATATGTGATACAATATATTTCGACACAAGGAAACACCGGATCGCGAAGAGGTGCGACCCAAAGTGAAGAGGTGTGAAAGCCCCGGTCATGAGTCCGGCGCCTAGGCGCGACAGCTTACCTTCTAAGATGATCGACTCGGGATCGAATTTTGGAGAGGTGCCTTAAGCAAATCTTGGTCAAATTCAGAGCTCTATAAATAGGAGTCCATTCTTACGTAAAAAATCGGCAGAAAGATCCCCCCCTCTTAGTACCTATACCTATTTTAAGATCTTCTCTCCCCTTTGGGCTTTATTTAGTCTCTTCCATACTTAGGGTGCCACTTTATTTTGTATCTAGTGAGTTTATTTCGAGTATTTATCGTGTGTTGTTGCTGTCGGAGTCTTTCATCATTGCTTTGGGAGTCAAGAAGTTAGCGATCACTCAAGGAACACTTCGTATAGCATTTGTACTTTGGTTCAAATTTTTATAAATATGTATTGTTGTGTTATTTCAATGTGTTCTGAGTAGTTAGTTATCTTTCTCCTTTCAACTATGAAAAGATAACAAATTAATTAAATTTCAGAGGACAACTAAATTTAAAATATTTTAAAACAGATGATATTAATACCCGATCTTAGCTTACCTTTTTAAATCGCCATTTAAATTGTTAAAACCTCATTAAAAAATTTTTGAGACCTATCCGGAGATAAATTCTTAACTCTCAGGAGATAAATTTCAATTTGTAGATATCACATGAATCCTTAGGTAATCGTTGTGCTATACGCGGATTATTTAAGGCGAAGTGTAACAACAGAAAGATATTATTTATTGGCGTAACCTACCTAGCTTTTTTTAGAGGATGGATTAAATTCTAATAATTTGGTTTATAGAAAGGGGAACTAGTCACCGGTAGCCGACCATAGCCACCCTTATTACTCCAAGAAGGTGAGTCTA
Source organism: Papilionanthe hookeriana x Papilionanthe teres (assembly GCA_022702705.1). NCBI lineage: Eukaryota > Viridiplantae > Streptophyta > Magnoliopsida > Asparagales > Orchidaceae > Papilionanthe > Papilionanthe hookeriana x Papilionanthe teres. The sequence continues at coordinate 4,455,112 of CM040432.1, forward strand.
AATTAACTCATTCTACTAATAAAACGCCCGAACCGATCTATGCATTACTTCAATGTTCTTTTCACTCGACTAAAGGGTAAAGAATATGAATGCTTCTATTTTGCGAATACCATAATCTAATTCCCTACAAAAGATAATTATTCTATAAATCTTAACATTAGCTCGAAAAGGAGAAAGTCATTTTTATACTTCGTATCAATTTTAATTATTGCTTACTTTACTTTATTATCGCTTACTTCGCTTATGTTAAAAATTGTTAGTAAATTAAATCAATATATATATATATATATATATATATATATATATATATATAAGAAAGATATATAAATCGCATTTTAATTTGGAAAATTCCCAAAATATTTCGCATTTCTTACTTTTTATAAATTTACTATCCATGTGGGATTTATTAACCGGTGACTCCACAGCCCCGTATTACTTGAACGATACGTATACTCGCATTTAAAATTGTGACTTTTACAATAATTATTATAAAATCTAAATATAAATTAATAAAAGTAAAACTCGCACATCAAGTTTTTGCCAATTTACCGTGAATTAAATATTCTAAAAAGTGGTATCAAATTCTTGTATTTTAAAGATATATAATGTCGCACGCATCAGCGACGGACAATGATAAACCGACAAAGTTGTATGAAGACATTAAGGTTGCTTCAAGCAACAAAATCATGATCAAGGTGGGAAGCATAAAAAGCATCACTATATTAGAAATAAACCAAACAATAAGAGTATGAAGGCTTTTGGAAACTTCTTCATAAGAGACAGCGAATACTAGAATAAAAAATAAAATTAAACTTTTTAGGATTTAAAAAGAATATAATTAGTAAAAAAATATAAAAAACTAAAAATATCATAAATAAGAGAGTAAAGTTGGGTTAAGGGTTAAGTCAATCAAAATATCAAATCATAACTATGTAAATAGTCATTAAGCCGATTTCCACATTTTAGTCAACCATTTTCCTCTAAATTTTATATCCAATTGCACCTCTAACAAAAACTAGAAAGTTAAAAGGTAATTTAATCAAAATACTTAACTAAAGAAAAATTAAAATTAACCAAATAAAAATAGTACCAAACACAACTAAATTTGGTTATACCCTAAAAATTGACATAAAAATTAGGTCTTGACTCAACATGCACAATGAAATTATCTATGCTTCCACATATCATTATAAGGCTTCAAAATTCATTATGAAAGTCAACGATACTTATTATCACATATAAACACCATGAAAATAAATTTATTGATTATATGATATAATCTTTATGTGAAAAATTTCCACTTCAAGTTTTCTTGCATGAATAATGCTCCATGCATCTTGAAATTATTATTTTTTATCTGCACCGATACGATGATCAAATTATATTTTGTAAGTTATGGGATGTTCATAATCATTTATGAAAACATGAAAACCAATTTGGTTATCATTAAAGTATGGTTTTTATGTAAAATTTTGCATTTATAGTTTTCATGAATGAAAATGGTTAATGAATCACTATTTTTCAAAATAGACCATGCAAGTGTGTTTCGTATGGGTCAAATATTTCAAATGAATCTATGCTTAAATTGGACTCCGTTTGAGGCCCATTGTGCCTATGATAATTTGAACGATAATTTTGATAACTAAAAGAATAATCCTCATAATTAACTCAAAATGAACTAAAATCAAAACCAAACTTCATCTAAAATGAATATGAGCTAAAATACTAAATTTAATCTATTAAAACCCACTAAAAGATCCCACTCTAAATCCATCAAAATTTCTCTTCTAAGGTGGGGCCCAAACTTTGACAATGTAATATCATAAGATGAAGCTCACTTTGGCCAAAACAAATTGCACTATTGAATTCCTTGTAATTCTTTCCATCAATGTGTCAAGGCAAAAATTTTGGCCATAAACACCATCAGTTCAAATTGAAAGTTTTTAAGTTAGTGGCCACCTTTATCAATACTAATTGCACCATTAGACCGCTTACATTATTCTCTTCCAAATGAGGCATTTTGTCATTTTGAACCTAACCACCATAACTACTCCGTTGACCTCACCTTTGGTTAGCTTTTCTCCTTTCGACTTATATGCAATCAAACCTCACCCGAGCTAAAATTCGAGTTAAACCCTAATTTAACAAAACTAAAATCTAATTCAACAAAACTAAAATATAAATAAATAAATATTGAAATCAAACAAATTAAAATGGATCCAAATATTACTAACTTCAACCAAACCCTAAAATTGACCTAAAAATTAATATTTACTAACACATATCCCAAAATAATCATTTTCTCCCGATTACCGTTGAGCTTCGAAACTTCATTCTTAAAGTTGCATTAAGTTTATTTTCATATATAAAGGCCATGCAAATAATTTTCACAATCATATGACATAATTTTTTATGTAAAACGTTTCAGCTTAAGTTTCGATGTAAGCGAGTAGGGCCTCCACCCTAAATTAATGTTTTCTCTCACGTACCAATCCTAAAAGTTATATAATATTCATAATCATATATGATGAGCATGTAAATTAGTTTGGGTGTCATCGGACACCATTTTTACATAAAATAATGTACTTAGGGTTTTCTTGCATGAAAATTAATCCAACATAAAAATTTTTCGATGAATCATTATTTTTCAAAATGGACTTTGTGAGCACATCTAGATCAAATCTTCATATGAATCTTATCATGCCAAATCCGACTCCGTTCGAGATCGATAGGAAGAGTTTGATATGCACGTTGCTCTCATTGCTTCGCATGCCCTTCATCACATTTTGTGTATAGCATTTTGCATGTGGCACTTTCGATCATATGATCTCTTATGTTCTATCGGCCATCCTTGTGCCCACTAGAAAGATTATTTTAGTTATATCAACTATCATGGCCCGTCGACCAATCACTTTATTCGATTGGCCGTCCCAAGTCGATTGGCCGATCACATGGGTTCGATCACCTATCCTCGCTCGAATCGATCACTTCGTCGATCGATCAGTTCCCGGCCCGACGACCAACCATTTTCGTCTCGATTAGCCGCAACAAACCCCCACCTGATCGATCAATTCGCTTGACATGTTGCCCTAGCCCGATCGATCATTCACTTTAGTTTGACCGGCTTCTCTGCTCGAATGGCCTCCGCCTGTACCTCATTTAAGATCACTTTAGTCCGGTCGGCCTATCCGACTCCGACTCGTAATTACATGTATTTTCAATCTCCAAATTTTTGCCAAAAAAATATGTCTAAAGTTATATCTAGCAATGTAATGATTTATGAATTATATAATAAATTTCACATTAGGGGTCTATAATGATATGCTTACTAATAAAATATTGTACTTAAAAACAACTTACAAAATTTTTATTTAAATTACAAATTGAACAGACAAGAGATCTATAATGATATGTTTACTAATAATTACTAATAAAAAGTTAAAAAAAAATTAACAACTAAATGTAACAGCATACATCTTTTTTTTTATGCAAACATTTGGGGGAGCATATTTACACTTTTGTCAATTCTATATATTTTCAATTATAAATTAAAATGACACCTAATAGTCATTATTTTTGTAAGGGGTAGTAAAATAAAACTACGGGATAATATACCTCGAAAGTGTGATTTAAGGTCACTTTACATAGCTTTGTTGTAATAAAAATCAAGAGTTTGTAAGCCTATCAGCCTCAAGTCTTATCACTAGATTTTGTTAATAACAAATATATTTTTTATTTTTAAATATATCAGATGTAAATCATAAAGTTAAGCTTAAGAAAATAATTTAGATATGGTCTATTTTAGAACCCCATAGGTTATTTAATACATATTTAATTTAAATATTTAATAAACCCACATAACTTCGTAAATTTTAATATCATGAATAATTTTATTAGATAGATAATTAATTTTTCTTTGATTTTTATTTTTTTACTAAAAAATGTTCCGTTTTTGGGATGCTACATTTTAATACTTTACATACCAAATGGTTTTTATTTTATGCATTGTTTTTATATCTAAAATTTTGACTTCAATTATTTTTATAAAATATTTTTTATCATTTCATAAACCTTTCATGCAAAATCATGTTTCTAACTTTTAAAATTACATATGTGAATTAATTTATTATGGCTAATTTAACATATCCTAAAATAGATAATTAACTATGAACTTATTAATTACATCCTAAGTTGATTAAATCACTTGCATTTAATTGCATGTTAATTATTATATAAACATATTTGTTTATATATATTTATAAAATTATTAATTATTATATAAACTTATTTACTCATATATACTTATACTTATATGTAAATATTTAGGCCCGTTTGGGCAAACAAGCTTATTTTACACCCACGATAAGTTGTTGATCAAGAATCAATTCGGATAAGCTGGTTGGTTGTTTAGTATCTGCCATTAAAAATAAATTTAAGTTTATATATATATATATATATATATATATATATATATATATATATATATATATATATATATATATATATATATATATATATATATATATATATATATATATATATATATATTTAAAATAATGTTTTAATTTTGAAAATTCGAGATCAAACTAATCTCATATATTCGATAGTTTAAATAAACGAACACTACACTACAAGCCTATTCAAACTTAGCCGAAGAATAGACACATTGCTTATTAATGAGGCTCGATTAAATAAACTATAGAAATTATGACATCCGTTTTGAACTACGAAACATTTACGTTAAATTTACGTAAGCTATTATATCTAATATGAAAGATTAGATAAAGATTTATGTTAAGTCGGGTTCTTAAAGTCTCTTACAAGGGCAAGCCTCTATAGTTAATTACATCTTAAGCAACCGTTTACCTAAGAAAACTTTCGATTTAGATCGTAGGTAATGTCTTCATGAGTTTCAAAGTTTAGGGCTTTCAAGCTCGTGTATATAAAATATCAAATGGGTAGGGTTAAAACTTGAAACATTTATTATGGAATCCAAATGAATAAAAGCTAGGAGATGTCAATGATCCTGAGGACAACCTCGGTGACTTCCCAAACTATTATATGGTTTGGCTTCAGTTTCAAAGAAAAATTATTAGTCATTTTTATCCCGTCAATTTTATTATGTATGACTTACATTCGTATGATACGATCGTACAAATAAACTCGAAAGATAGAGTATCTACGTCGTATCAAACGGGCACTTAATCCTAAATGAGTTATGGATATTGTACAATATGGTTGTACAAAAGCCTAAAGATGAGCTCGAGGATTTGCGTCGTGTTGACGAACTATCTTAAAGTCTTATGACTCGTTACTTAATTCTAGAAAGGATTCGTTGTTGTAGACTCATTCTCTCTCAAAGATGTTCTTTTGTCTCCGTCGTCGTGCCGCCCATCAGGCATGCTTCAAGCTCAAAGTTGTAGTAGCAATCCTAAAGTCTAATGTTCAAAAGGTTTTACCAAGTGTGTTTTAATTTTTTCATCTTTGTTGTTGTTGTTGTTGTTGTTATGGTTTTCGATTTTATTTTTATTTCAAGAAATTTTAAATTTGATTGGAAAGGAGACAAGCTAATTTCCTTACCTGCCTCATTCCGAAAGCACTATTTTCTTTTCGTTCGACTTAGTCTAAACAAGCCGTTGCACTCATTTAAATCGAGAAATCTCGTTGAAGAACCGTAAGTTACCTCATCCGAGGGATTCTCGTAATCCAACAAGTGATTTGAGGGTGATCACTGTGTTTAAAAGTGTATATTTAATTTTTAAAAATGTGTTTTCGTTCCGTTTGTTTTGTCCTACAAGAATTGCAAAAGGTGTAACAAATGTACGTAAAAATAAAGTGCAATAAAGTTAAATGTTGTAAATAAAATGTAAAAGCGTACACGAGCTTCTGATACCGTCGCGTAGTTAGTCCATAAAGCATAATATGATTCATAGGAGAATAAATTTGTAGGCAAAGAATGTTTTGTTAAAAGAAAAGCCAAGTATGAGAAAAGTATAAAAAGCACATCATAAAAGACATGAAATGGGCAAGTTCGTGGTCACATTCAAAAACCAAAACTATGTATAAGACATCGCAAGTTGTGGGGCTCAGAGCCGGACCGGTGTGTTTCCCGCTCTTGTGTGAGAATCACCAACTCACAATCTATAAAAGTCAATCACAACCTCAATCCAAATGACTAACCATAGACCATAGGTTTTCATCAAAATTCTTTAATTTTTCATTTAAAAATTTTCATGCAAATATTTTAACAAACATAGAAGAAATTTTATGTTAATTTTGTAAAGTAGTGCGTACCATAGGTTAATCACTCTAATCAAGCTAACGTCAAACAACCTAAGAGCGCGGGGGCAACAATCCCACTAAGTGTCTGTGAATAACATTGTCACTCTCTTTACTCTCCCTTATTAAGGTCATCGAGGTAGGAGATACCTTTCTAAAATTCCCAAATCGCATTGTATCCCTCGTTTTAGCACACATTAACATTGTCGTTATCATTTCTAACACGCACCTAGACTCGTACTTATACCACCGATGATCCATATGTGGCAAAAACAAATGTCCATTAGCTTATAAAGACTTAAATACCTTAAGAAGACTTAAGTCCTTAAGCATTGGGTTATAAATGTAGGAGAAGTAGTTTGTGTATTTTTATCACGAAGCGAATTAACGGGTCGCGCGCATAACTCGTGGTCCCTATGCCGACCTCACTTTCGTTTAAGGTCTAGTCTCTCTTTAGAGTAGCCTAGGGTCTAGCCATAGGACTCTCGTGGTGACTTTCAGAAGACTAGTCTTGGAACCCTCTCCCTTAGAAATTCAAACCTTTCTCACTAATGGGAGTTTCATATGCTTAAGTGCCTAACCTCCAAAATTTCCGAGGAAGAGACCAAGCATAAGAAAGCCTGTGGAAGTCTCTTATAGGTGGTCAAACCTTAGGATTTACCCCGGGAGGTCTGGGAGGAGACTCACGCACACACTTGCACATTATACCCTCACATACTACCTCATAACCCTAAGCATACCGAACTTCTTACACTTAATCTCCGCTCCTTTAGAAACTCAAGTGGGTGGTTTTCCCAAAGCTCTTAGTCCCACTAGCATTCGCACATGGAGGGATCCAAATGGGGAGTTCCCTTGGTCCATGGCTCAAATGGGTTATCAATCTCACTCAAAATTTTACAAAATCCTAATTTTTCACCCAATTTTTCCAAATACCCCAAGAATACCTTGAATTCCAAAAATTCCAAAAATTCCCAAAAATTCGCAAAACTCTCCAAAAATTCCCAATTTCAATTTGGAACCATCACATTGACCCAATTTAACCTATTTAACCCAATTTTTCCAAATACTCTAAAACTATCCCAAAAATACCTCAAGAATACCCCGAATTCCAAAAATTTCAAAAAATTCCCAAAACCTCCAAATATTCTCATTTTTTATTTAAACCACTTTATTCGACCTAATTTGACCCAAATTTATCCAAAAGTCCACAATTGCCCTTTAAGGCCCAAAATGCCCAAATCACCCAAAATATCCACCAAATCGACTTCAATTCTCCCCAATTTCAATTCCAAACCAAAAATTCAACATCCCTAAACTTCAATCTAAACTAAGAACCAAACCAATTCGACCCACATTCGGATCCATTTTCAACCCAAAATCCTCAATTTTGACCAAGTGACCCATTTCACCCAAAATCGACCCTACGTCAATCAATTTCCCCACAAATCAATTCCTAACTTCTTAGAAACTCCCCTAGACCAAATGCAACATTCAATTGCTTCAAACTTGCTCTCAAGTCTCACCAAAGTCAACCCAAATCCAAAATCCCTAAGTTTACTCCAAATTGTCCAAAATCCCTAAGTTTACTCCAAATTGACCAAAATCCCAAATTAAGCCAAATTGAACCACTAAATCAATTCAAAACCACTCCAATCTATTTGTAAACTCTTCATGACAATCATACACAACAAATTGATCTATCATTTGGGCTCAACCTAAGCCCAAACTCAACCTAGCCCAACCTAAACCCAAAGTGATTCAAATTAAGCCATAACCAAAATGTCACCAAATTTAGCAAACCCCACAAGCTTGATTGTAGACCCCTAATCACCTAGAGGGTTGAAATCAAATGTGGAGGTTTAAAGGATGAGTTTCCTATAGGACTTTTTGGCCTTAGGATTACCCTGGGTGGCCTGGTCCGGTGAGGGTAAGTTTGCACACACCACACTCCCACACACACACATTCCAAACCCTAAAACTACCTTTAGCCAATTTGACTTCCTGACTCATGTAGGAAATTCATATGGATGGACCTCAACCCCTAGGCCCCTAGCTAAGAGGGTTAGGAACAACATAGTGAATGTCTAAAATGAGTCCTCTCATGGCTTTTGTGAGCTTAATATGGATTCATGGCTCAACCAAAATGATTTCATTTCACTCACACTTAATCGATTTTCATTTTCCCAAAATTTCAATTTTTGCCCCCCGGGGCCCTAAACCCACCAAACCTACTAAACCTGCCAAACACCCTTGGGACTACCCAAAATTTGCAAATCACCTAAATTACCCAAAATTCCTCAAAATCAATCCTAAACATTTCCCCCCACTCAAAATGATCGTCTATATCCAAAAAATACCAAAAATTCCAAAAGTACCCCCCAATACCCTTCAAATACCCAAAATGCCCTTCTTAGCCCAAAAATCTAAAAATTCAGAAAATTCCCAAAAAATTCTGAAAAATCCCAAATATTCCCAATTTTATTTTATTTAACTACACCATGGGCCAATTTTTCCAATTTACCCCACTTTTATCAAAACCCCCAATTTGGCCCATTTTAAACCCAAGTGAACCTAATGTCAAACCAAACTACCCCAATTGACCTCAATTTTGGTCCAATTCAATTCTAAACTTCAATTAAACATCCCCAATATCAATTTAGACCAAATTTAATTCCAATTTGATTGACATTTGAGCTCAATTTCAATTTGAGGCCTAAGGCCCAATTTTGGCCCATGACCTAAACCTAGCTCAAACCCACCCAATTCAACTCCAATTGGCCCCAAATCTTTTCTAAAACCTTCCTAACACCCCCATAAACAAAACACTAACTTGATTTGCCCAAAATTTGAACCTAAACTCCACCCAAACCTAACCTAAAACCAAAATCCCTTAAATTGACCTAAGCCCCAAATCCCAAAATTAGAGCCCAACCAAAGTTGAAAACTCTTTTGTGACACTCCCATGAACATTTCTCAACATTAATTTTACATCAAATCCAAATTTATCCCAACCTTAACCCAAGTTAGCCCAATTTGGCCGACTTTGGCCCCTTTAACTAAAAAGCCCAAATTCAACCCAATTCTACTCCAAATCACACCAAATTGATTCCAAACCATTCATGAAACATCCCTAAACCAATTGCAACATTTATTTGACATTGTCCTTCACAAAATTTTCACCCAAAAGCCCATCCTAAGATCCAAAACCCCACTTCCCTAAATCACTTTAAAAGCCTATCTAAAACCATTTCAAAGAGCCCAAAATCTATCCTAAAGCCCATATGACATTTTCATTTGCCATCCATTTAATCAAAGTCATTCCCTAAGTTCCAATCCCATCATCAAATGATTCTAAATCAAGCCTCATGCCAAATCACCCCTAAATGCCAAAAATCCCAAAATCCCTTTCTAATGCACGTAAGCGAAGCCATTCCCAAGCCATGAGCAAGCTTTGAAGCCATGCACAAGCCACATGAAGCCATGGGAATCACTTTACACATCATCATACCATTAATTGCAAAAGGAGGAGCCTCTTTTAAACCCCCTTAAAAAGGTTTTAACCCTTTTAATGCTTCACCTTAATCCATGATTAATCCAAATATTCATAGATGGTGACTTCACTACCCTTTCCTAGTCGACTCATCTGACCTCCCTCAGCCCAAATCAATCCCTTGGTTGGTTCACCAAACCCAAATACATGAGTTGACCAAAATCAAGCCAAAATGACCCTTACCCCATGCCATTTTAATCAAACCTCCTTACACATGGCAATAACCAATTGCTTGCACCAATCCCCAGCCCTGACCTCACTGGTCAAGATGGTGACCAATGCCTGGCTGGCCAACCACCACAATCTCCGAAAAACGCCATGGCTGAAAGCTCCATGTGAGCCAAACTTTCTAATTCTCCCTTGCTAACTTGTCTCAACCCAAATGGACAACATAGTTGTTCTTCTCCTCCCCTGAGCAGCTGATCCCAGCCTCCAATTGCCCCTGGGAAACCCTCCAGCCATGCCTATTTAAACACCACCACCTCTCGGCCAAATTAGGAGTTGAACCAGACCTTAAGGAAACTCTACCAAAACTGCTCCAGGACCTTCTCCTAACCCAGAGTAGTTGATCCCCAGTGTTCCTTTGCCCTAATCCCCAGTAATGCGAGCTCAATTTCGAGTCGAAAATCCACCCAAAAACAGGACACTTCACCACAGTGAGCCAATCTCCAAATTGATTGGTCCTACACCTTCACTCGGACCAAGAGGAGAAGTTCCCCAAGAAAAGCCCCCTCACTGTGCCGCCCATTGCTTCCAGCCTCCAAGCTTTGTGATCGGCCTTGGTCACTTTCATACCTGCAGACGGCTCCCTGCGGCCGGGGACTTCATCCGGAGCTTGCTCGGACTCAATCGAAGGTGACACAACTCTCAGATCGAAGCTTCACTTCACTGAGCAAAGGTATGAACTCACTCTTCCTCCCGAACTTCCAGCGATTCTTCATTTTGTTTAAGTTAATTTCATAGCCTATAAACCGTATAGATGTGTTTGTCTCTTCAAGAAGAATCCATAGAGCATAAGAACATGAAAATCCATTGAGAATTGAGTGAGATCTTAGGGTTTTAGTGTGGACGGTCACGGGTGCACACCAGTCGTAGACGATGACCGGGAGCCGTTGGATCGCGCGTGTATCGAGCGACGGTTCAGATTGCGTCGGACCAGGGAATGTTACATGAACCGCGGGCCCCCGGAGCGCTGAGTCGGATGGCGGCGTCGAATGGGAATGCGCCTCGTGGGCTTTCGGAGTTGCCGATGTTGCGCTGGAGCCGCGTGGATAAGTAGATAAATAGGGTATTTTTGAATTATTTAAATGCCTAGAACTTCAAAAATCCATATCTTTGCATAGAAAAATCACAAAAATAAAATAAAAATACCCTCTTACTCAGTGAACAGAGGAGAATAATGTGGAAAAGAAATCAAATTAATTGGATGAGTATTTTATTTTTAATAATTTATTTTCTGATTTCAGTATTTTGATTCTTCATTTGCATAGAAATATCACTATGGCATGAGACTATAGGGCTTTTGAAGCCTCTGATCTTGGGAACATTCCCTGAATTTTTCAAGGTCAGAGGCCATCTCTGTAAAAAGTTATTGAATTTTCAATTTCATGTCACTGTTTTAAGTATTTTAATTTCAATAATTAGCATGTTGTGAAATAAATTTTAGGAAAATTTTGTGATGTTCCTTAGGACTAGAGGACCCTATGAAAAATATATTTTGAGTTAATTCATTCATAATAACCTTAATTGGCCTAAACCCCTAAAATTGAATTTGAATTAATTAAGGATAACCACACATCAAATTGACTTGAAAACAATTCTCCACTGATCTTTAGGATCGAGAGACCTCATATAAAAATTTGAAATCAATTGGACTTGATTAAGCCTCATGAGCAAAATGGAACTTTAAAAATTCATAACTCCAAAAATACTTTTCAAAAATTCACAAAAATGGTTTTGGGGCTTCTCTGATATCAGGGGAGTTTAGGAAAATTAAAATTAGAATTTTCTAAAAAAGTTAATTTTTCATAATATTTTAATATTTTAATAATTAAAAAATATTAAAAATCATAAAAATATTAAAAATCATAAAAATGTCACATTTTGATGCCTAATCACTTAGAAACAAACCAAATATTTTTCCTAAGTCCCTAGGGTGAGATATTAAATTTTAAAGGCTTAATGTATTTTTTAATATTAAAAATGAGTTTTTAACCTTTTTCACTAGAATAATTCCAATAAATCAAAGAAACATCAGAAAATTATAAAATTTATTTCTCTGAACTCCTTGAGGTCAGAGAGATTTAAGAAAAATATAAAATCAATTTTTTTAACTTTAATTTTATTTTTTAATTAATTAATACTCTAAAACTCAAAATAATTATAATAAATAAAATATAATTCAAAAAATCACCAAAGTCTAAGTGGTCCTCTGGTCATTAGAAATATACCATAATTTTGTTAAGGATAGAAACCTTTCCTCGGTCATGTTGTTGAATTTTCTTTGAAAAACTCTATTTTCTACTAAAAATAATTATATAAATAAATTAAATTTAGAAAAATCATATTTTTCTCCTCTAATGTCTTAATTGATATATGACTGAGGTGACATAAAAATTTCAAATTCATTTGAGCTCAATTTAATGAGTTATGAAATAAATAAGCTTAAAAGGGCATAAAGGTAATTAAAAAGTTTAACCCTTAATTAAAACTTTAGGTTTAATCAAAATGGGGGGGTAAAATATTTGATATTAACTTTCTTGGATGATTGAAACTTAGGAAAATTAAGGGGTAGAAACCCACTAAACATTATGAAAATATCAAAAATGAAACTTTAATTAATTAAATAATTTAAATTTTGGAAAGAATATATTTAAATTTGGATCATTAAAATAGGGATATTATTAAGAGGATATTTATTCTTTAATTTTAAAATCCCTAAATAAGTCACTTTAACAATACTTAATTCCTAATTTAAAATTAAAATAACAATTCAAATTGATAATTAAAATTAACAATTAAAACTAAAATTAAAATTAAATTAAATTAAATTAAATTAAATTAAAACAAAAATTAAATTAAATTAAATTAAATTAAATTAAAACTAAATTAAATTAAAATTAAATTAAATTAAAATTAAATTAAATTAAAATTAAATTGAATTAAAAATTAAATAAATTTAAATCAAATTAAAATTAAAAAATTAAATTAAATTAAAATTAAATTAAAATCAAATTGAATTAAAATCATTTAACAACAAACCTAAATGAAACCATTAAGAATTAAATCTAAAATAATTTGAACACAATTCCAAACTTAAAATTATTAATTAAAATCACATTATTAAATTAAAACACTTTAAACCATTAATTCAAACTTTTAATTAAGAATGATTAAAATTCTCGATAAACCAACTTGCCCTTAAAGGCTTTAATTATTATAACTCTTAAATAGAGTATTAAGTGATATGTCACTTCATTCATCAGGTAATCAAATACTCAAGTTCACTGAGCAAGAGACAAAGTTTAACTAAACTCTTGAATGATTAATTCACCTGTACAAGTAAATTTACTTGGACTCAAAACAATTCCAGAAATATTGAAAAGATGTTTAGGACTTGTCCTAAGCACTTCCTCAATATGACGGGATGTTTTAAAAGAACAACTAAATTTAATTGTTCTTTGATGAAGAAAATCATCCTTAAAAAAACACAAGAACCTAGACGTCATAGGAGATGACTAGTTATAGGATTAGAAATTTGGTAGACAACCAAAACCCTTCCCTTAGCTTTACCTAGGTACTTGTTGAAATATTTAAATGCTTTAACATGTGTTTTAAGTGCGACTTGGGATGACGGAAGACCCTCCAGTACGCTTTTATTTTATTGCAAGTTACTTTATCGCAATTTACTTAAATGCACCGTACTTTACTTTTCTTGTATGTTAAACAAGACTGTTGCATGAAAACCAAAACCTTTAGGGTAGTCCCTGAACTGAAACCAAAACTAAATTAAAAGTCATTCCAAGATAAAATTCACCGCCACAACATTCGAAAATATAAAACAACTCAAAATTTAATCACAAACAGAACAACAAAACTACAACTACAACTAAATTAAAACGTCTCATTGAATGATCGGGAATACCTCGGATGATGTAATCCACGTGTTGCTAACGGAATTTCCCAAGGTCTAAATGAAAGTGTGGAACTCATTCAGTTGAGTTTAACAAATTCATCTGGACTAAGTGAATTCGATGAAAATAACGGTGCCGGGATGACGGAACCATGGGATCTTAATAGGTTCTGTTTAATTAACTTTAAGATTTTTTTTAATTAAAACATTAAAAAACACTTGGATTTTAAGATTTTCTCTAAACCAAAACACTTCTCTCATCTCCTGATTTATGACTTCTAAAACTAAACCTCTGCAACAACAAGGAGCTCGGAGCATGGTGGGCAGCTCGGCCATCGTCATCAGCAAAACAACTCTACATCAGCTAAACTTTCCTTAGAATTAAATAACCAAGCCATAGGACTTCGAGGTAGTTTGCCTAGTGCAACATAATGTTGACCTCATTTTTGATGAGGTCTTCTCTTTCCTCTTTAGTACTTAGGATCTAGCCTTAGGCTCTTCTTTTGACCATCCTAGAGGACTAGAATTGGGACCCACCACTTAGAAATTCAAACCACTTATAAACTCCCCGCAAACTTCACAAACTTGATTGTAGACCCCTAATCACCTGTGAGGGTTGAAATCAAATGTGGAAGTTTAAAGGATGAGTTCCTACAGGACTCTTTGGCCTTAGGACTGCCCTGGGTGGCCTGGTCTGGTAAGGGCTGACTCACACTACACTTATACACTACACTTTCACACACCTCCTAAAACCACACCTATACCCAACTTGACTCCTTGACTCATGTAGGTGATTCACATGGATGGTCCTTAACCCCTAAGCCCTCGCAAGTAGGGTTAGGAACAACATAGATGAATACCTCAAATGAGTCCCTTCATGGCTCATGTGGGCTTGATATGGCTTCATGGCTCAACCAAAATGATTTCATTCCACTTACATTTACCCAATCTTCAATTTTCCAAATTTTCAATTTTTGACCCCGGGGACCCTACACCCGCTTAGCCTACACAAAACCCTTGAAATTACCCAAATTTTTCAAAAAAATCTCCAAATCACCTAAAATTCCTCAAGACCAATCCCAAACATTCCCACATTACTCAAATTGATCATCCATAGCCAAAAATACCAAAAATTCCAAAAATACCTCCCAATACCCTCCAAATACCCAAAATACCCATCTTAGCCAAAAAATCCAAAAATTCAAAAAATTCCCAGAAAATTCCATAAAATCCCAAATATTCCCAATTTCATTTTTCCCAACTACACCATGGGCCAATTTTGTCAATTTACCCAACTTTTGTCAAAATCCCCAATTTGACCCATTTTAACCCAAAATGAACCCAATGTCAAAACAAACCTACCCAATTGACCCAAATTCTGGTCCAATTCAATTCTAAACTTCAATTCAACATCCTCAACACCAATCTAGACTAAATACAAGCCCAATTTCATTGGAATTTGAATTCAATTTCACTTTTGACCTTAAAGCCCAATTTGGACCCATGACCCAAACTTAGCCCAAACTAACCCAATTCAACTACAATTAACCCCAAACCTTTTCTAAACCTTCCTTAACATCCCCACGAACAAAACACTAACATGATTTGCCCAAAATTTGGACCCAAACCCCACTCAAATTCAACCCAAAGCTAAAGGCCCAATTTTGACCTAAACCCAAACCTAACCCAAATAAGCCCAAACCCCAAAATCAAGACCCAACCAAAGCCAAAACCTCTTTGAAACACTCCCATAAACATTTCCCAACATTAATTTTACATCAATTTCAACCCTAGCCCAACATTGGCCAAAATTAGCCCAACTTGACCTACATTGAGCCATTTACCAAAGAGGCCCAAATTCAAACCAATTCAATTCCAGGTCACACCAAATTGACTCCAAACCATTCATGAAACATCCCTAAACCAATTGCAACATTTATTTGACATGGTCCTTCACAAAATTTTCACCCAAAATCCCATCCTAAAATCAAAAAACCCACTTCCCTAAATCACTTTAAAAGCCCATCTAAAACCATTTCAAAGAGCCCAAAATCTACCCTAAAGCCCATATGACATTTTCATTTGCAATCCATTTAATCAAAGTCATTCCCTAAGTTCTAATCCCATCATCAAATGATTCCAAATCAAGCCTCATGCCAAATCACCCCTAAATGCCAAAATTCACAAAATCCTTCTCCATGAAAGTTGACTCAACTTTTCCCAAGCCAAATGGAGCCATGAAGCCATGCATGAGCCCCATGGGAGCCATGAGAGCCATGGAATCTACTTTCCACCTCACCAAACCATTAATGGAAAGAGGGGGGATCTCTTTCTTAAACCCTTTTTTACCTTAAGCATGTCACACACTAAACCATGCTTAGCCACCTCACCATGGATGGAGACCACACCATTTTCTCTTGGCTGACCCAAGTGACTCTTTTCAGCCCAAAACCAGGCCTTGGGTGGTGAACCTAGCCAAAAACCATGGGTTGACTCATTTGAACCCAAAATAGCCTTCCCACATTCCATTTCAATTCAACTCCTTTACACATGTCCATGGCCAATTGACTGCACTAAGCCCCGACCACGACCTCCACGACCTCGAGGGTGACTCGACCTCGGCCGGCCAGCCACCACGGCCGCCGGAAACCACCGAGCCGAGAGCACCCATGTGAGCCAAAGTTTGGAATTCCCACTCGCCGAGCCGCCCCATGCCCAATGGCCATCATGGTTGTTCTTCCCTCGACCTAAGCAGCTGATCCCAAGCCTTAAACCCCCCTGGGAGGCCCTCCACCCTCTTCTATTTAAACCTCACCTCCTCTCGGCCATGAGAGGTGCTGAACCATACCTTACTGAAACCCTGCCAAAATTGCTCCAGACCACTCTCCACACTTAGAGTAGTTGATCCACAGTGACAATTTGCCCTAATGCCCACCAACAGAGCTCAATTTCTCAGCCAAAATTCCACCCAAAAACAGGACATCTCCCAACTCTCCACCAAATTCAAATTAAACTCACCCACACCTGCACAAGGTCAAGAGAAGGAGTTCCCAGATGAAAGCCCCCTCTCCGGGCCACCCATCCGTTCCGTACTCCAAGCTTTGTAATCGAGCTGTGGTCGAAATCATACCTGGACAATTCACCAGCCCAAGGGAGTTCATTTGGAGCTTTCTTGGACCCAATCGAAGGTGACACAACTCTCAGATCGAAGCTTCACCTCTCTGAGCAAAGGTATGGACTCACTCTTCTTCCCGAGCTTACAGAGATTCTCTATTTAATTTGAGTCAATTTCAATACATGTTTACCGTATGGATGTGTTCGTCTCCTCGAGACGAATCCATAGAGCATAAGAACACAAAAATCCGTTGAGAATCGAGTGAGAAATTAGGGTTAGAAGGTTGACGGTCACGGGTGCACACCGGCCGTAGACGATGACCGGAGTCGTCGGATCGAGCGTGTATCGAGCGGGCGGTCTGGATCGAGCCGGACAGCGCGATGGTACGTGAACCGCGGGGCCCTGGAGCACTGATTCGGATGGAGGCGTCGAATCAAAAGACGACACGCGGCGTTTCGGAGATGCCTAGGTTGAGCTGGCGCCGCGTGCATAAGTAGGAAATTAGGGTATTTTTGATTTATTTAATTCCCTAAACTTCAAAAATGCATAACTTTGTGTAGGAAAATCAGAAAAATAAAATAAAAATACCCTCTTGCTCAGTGCACAAAGGAGAATAATGTGGAAAAGAAATCATTTAATTTCATCAAGTATTTTATTTTTAATTATTTATTTACTCTCTGCACTATTTCAATTCTCCATGCATGTATACAATTCACCATGGCATGAGACCATAGGGCTTTTGAAGCCTCCGAATTTGGGAACATTCCCCGAATTTTCCAAAATCGAGGCCACCCCTATGAAGAGTTATTGATTTTTTCAATTCTAGGTCACTATTCTGAGTATTTTAATTCTAATAATTAGCATGTTGTGAAATAAATTCTAGGAAAATTTGGTGATGTTTCTTATGACTAGAGGACCCTATGGAAAATAGGTCTTGAGTTAACTCACTTGTAATAACCCTAATTGGCTTAAACACCCAAAATGGAACCTTGATTAATTAGAGCTAATCATACATCAAATTGACTTGAAATCAATTCTCCACTGACCTTTAGGATCAGGGGAATCCATCATAAAAGTTTGAGGTCAATTGGCTTGGTTAGCCCTATCAAATGGGTTGATTAAGCCATTTAGCCAAAATTAAGTTTAAAAAATTCATAACTTTCAAAATACTTCTCAAAAATTCACCAAATTAGTTTTGGAGCCTCTCTGATATCAGGGGAATTTATGAAAAATAAAATTGTAATTTTCCAAAAAAGTTGATTTTTTGCATTATTTTAATATTTTTAATAATTAAAAAATAATAAAATTCACCAAAATGTCACATTTTGAATTTTAATCACTTAGGAACAAACCCCATATTTTTCTTAAGTCTCTATGATGAGATATTAAATTTTAAAGCCCTAAGGTAATTTTAAAATTAAAAAATGTATTTTCTAGCATTTCCACTAAAATAATTCTAATAAATCAAAGAAAAATTAGAAAATTATAAAAATTGGTCCTCTGGTTTCCTTGTTATCAGAGAGATTTTTGAAAAATATAAAATTCATTTTTCAACCTTTATTTTATTTTTAAATTAATTAATACTCCAAAACTCAAAATAATTATAATAAAAATAATATAATTCAAAAAATCACCAAAATTGGTCCAAGTGGTCCTCTGGTCATTAGGAATGTCCCATAATTTTCTTAAGGACAGAAACTTTCCCTTGGTCATGTTATTAAATTTTCCTTGAAAATTCTTATTTTCTACCAAAAATAATTATATAAATAAATTAAATACAGAAAAATCACATTTTCTCCTCTAATGTCTTGATTGGTATATGAGTGAAGTTACATAAAAATTTCAAATTCATTTAAGCTTAATTTAGTGAGTTATGAAATTAGTAAGTTTAAAGGGCAAAATAGTAATTAAAATTTTAACCTATAATTAAAAATTTTAGGTTTAATTAAAAGGGTGGGTAAAAGATTTGTTACTAAGTTGATTTTGGATGTTTGTAACTTAGGTAATTAAAGGGTAGAAACCTACCAAATAATTTGAAAATAATTAAAATAAACCTTAATTAAATAATTGTTTAAACTTGGAAGAATAATAAAAATTTGGAATTATTAAAATAGGGATATTATTAGGAAGAAATTTATTCTTTAATCTAAGAATCCCTAAATTAATCACCTCAATAATATTTAATTCCTAATTAAAATGATAATCCAATTTCAAAATTTAAAGTGCTAAAAGACTTAATCATTAAATTAAATTAAAATTAAAACATTTAAATTAAATTCTTTTAAAAATTTCAATTAAATTAATACTTTAACAATTAAAATTAAATCATCCCTAAAGCATAAAAAAAAATAAAATATTAAATTAAAATTAAAAAATAATAAAATTAAATTAAATTTTAAATTTAAATTAAAATTAAAAATAAAACCAAATTAAGATTTAAATTAAAATTAAAATAAAATTAATTTAAATTAAATTAAATTAAAAATTAAATTAAATTAAATTAAATCACATTAAATTAAATCAAAACATATTAAATTAAATTAAATTAAATAAAAAATAAAATAAATAATAAAATCAAGTTAAAAATAAAAATAAAATAAAATTAAATAAATAAAATTAAATTAAAACTAAAACTAAAACTAAATCAAATTAAATTAAATTAAAATTAAATTAAATTAAATTAAATTGAATTAAATATAACATCACTTAAGACATAAAGAATTCAAAAATAAATCTAAAATAACTTGAACACCATTCCAAACTTAAACCCATTAATTAAAATTAAGTCGAATCACAAACCACTCAATATCGATTTGCCCTCAAAAGCTCTTATCGTCATAACTCCTAAATGGAGTGTTAAGTGAAGTATTACTTCACTCATAGGATATTCAAATGTTCTAGTTCACTCGAGCAAGATAACAAAACTTGAACTCCTGGATAATTGATTCATTGTATAATTAAATTCTCTTGGACTTAAAATAATCCTGAAGTACTGAAAAGATGTTTAAGATTCGTCTTAAGCACTTCCTCAGTACGATAGGATGTTTATAAGAACAATTGAACTTAATTGCTCTTTGATGAAGAAAATCGTCCTCAAATCAAAACACAAGAACCTAGACGTCATAAGAGATGACTAGCTATAGGATTAGGAACTTGGTAGAAAACCATAACCCTTCCCTTAGCTTTACTTAGGAGCTTGTTTTAAATGCTTAAATATTCTAAATTTTGTTTAAGTGCAGCCTGGGATGACGGGAAGACCCTCCAGGTACGCTTTTATTTTATTGCAATTTACCTTATTGCAAATGCACTTTACTTTTCTTGCATGATAAACAACTGTTGCATGAAAACCCACACCTTTAGGATAGTCCCTAAAACTCGAAACCAAAACTAAATTAAAAGTCATTACAAGATAAAATTCACCTCCACAACATTTCAAAATATAAAACAACTCAAAATTTAATCACAAACAAAACAACAAAACTACAACTACAACTAAATTAAAACGTCTTGTTGGATGATCGGGAATACCTCGGATGATGTAACCTACGTGTTGCTAACGGGATTTCCCACTGCCTAAATGAAAGTGTGGAACTCATTTAGTCGAGTTTAACAAATTCATCCGGACTAAGTGAATCCGATAAAAATAACGATGCTGGAAGGATGGAACCGTGGGATCTTAACCGGTGTTGTTATAATCAACTTTAAGATTTGTTTTAATTAAAACATAAAAAACACTTGGACTTTAAGATTTATAAAACCAAACTCCTCTCTTCTCTTTTGATTACAATTTTCTAAAACTAAACCCTCTGCAACAACAAGGAGCTCGGAGCATGGCGGGCAAGACGCGCCATCGTCATCAGCAAAACCTGAGTCTGCTTCAGCAAAATTTTCTTAGAATTAAATAACCAAACCATAGGACTTCGAGGTAGTTTTCCTAATGCAACATAAATCCTCAATCTTCTTGTTAGGCATTTGCATTGCAAATTAAGCCCTAACCAGTGTTAGGATTTCCGAGGTAGTCATCCGATACGACATAAACCCTCACATCTTCGAGGCTATTTGTATGATCATGTCATACGAATATAAGTCCTAATTAATTAAAATTGGCAAGATCAAAACATTAAAAAAACATTAGGACTTTCTTAAATTCAAGCCAAACAATAGGATAGTCGGGAAATTACCGAAGTTCGCTTCGAATCTGTAATTTCTCCTACCTTTCTTCCTTTGAATTCCCAAAACAAAATGTTCCGAATTTGATCCATTCCCTATTGAAATCCTAAAATTCAATCCCTTGAAAACTTAAACTTTGAAATTCTTGAGAGCAGAACTACTGATTATTATCGAGAGTTTTCTTAGGTGACTCTCGTCACTTAAGATGTAATTAACTATAAGGGCTTGCCCTTATAGGGAATTTTAAGAACCTGAGTAATATAAACCCCAGCTTAATTTCTTTGTATTAAGCGAGGAATTTGTCGGCTTATAAAATTGGTCGACGGACCAAACGGATGTCACAAATCTTCTAGTTTATTTAATCGAGCCCCATCACCAAACAGTGTGTCTATTCTTCGGGATAGATACACGGTTTGAGATGCGGTGCTCGTTTATATAAACTATCTGGGATGTGTGGTCGGTTTGATTTCATATCTTAAAATTATTTCAAAATCAAATACTACTTTCTAAATCATATATATATATATTTAAATTAAAAATTAAAATCTAAAATTCGTCGACACATAAATCCTCAACTCTTCGTTAGGCATTTGCATAATCATGTTATGTAAATTAAGCCATAACCGGTCTTAGGACTCCGAGATAGTCGTTTGGTACGACATAAACCCTCACATCTTCGAGGCTATTTGCATGACTGCATCATACAAATATAAGTCCTAATTAAATAAAATCGGCAGGATTGAAACATTAAATAAACTCCCAAATTGAAGCCAAACAATAAGATAGTTTGGGAAGTTGCTAAGATTTCTTCTTGGATCCTCAACTTCTCCTACTTTTCTTCCTTTTGACTCCTGAAATAAACTGTTCCAAATTTGATCCATTGCCTATTGAAATTCCAAAATTCAATCCTTTAAAAACCTTAAACTTTGAAATTCTTGAGAGCAAAACCACTAATTATTATCGAGAGTTTTCTTAAATGATTCCCGTCATTTAAGATGTAATTAACTATAGGGGCTTACCCTTATAGGGAACTTTAATAACCCAGGTAATATAAACACTGCTTAATTCATTTATATTAAGCAGGGGAAGTTGTCGGCTTATAAAATTGGTTCGCAGACCAAACGGTTGTCACAAATCTTTTAGTTTATTTAATCGACTCACATCGTCAAGCAGTGTGTCTATTCCTCGGGATAAATACACGGTTTGTAGTGCGGTGCTCGTTTATATAAACTATTCGGGATGTGACATCAGTTTGATTTCATCTCTTAAAATTTTCAAACTTAAAATTATTTTCAAAATCAAATACTACTTTCTAAATTATATATATATTTAAATTAAATTTAAAATTTAAATTTCGCCAACAATTTCTGAAGGCGACCCCCTTTTCAAAATACAACACACACAACCTAAAAATATGCCGACAAGCTCCCGCTTCCCTTCGCCTCAAGGCTAACCCTAGCTTTAGTTACCAAACACTAGGACCAAATTGGGGATTTCAGTCTGTCACATTAAAATCTCTAATTCGTCGCCCATCAGACCACATTTCTCTATTTATTAGCACTCAACCCCCATGAACTATGTAACTCATTCATGGACATTGAATGAATTCTCCACTTTTATTGTAGAACACTTAGCCCTCTCGGATTGAATGTTTCACAACAAGTTTAAACAATTTAATTAGCCAAATTGAAAAGTAAATGAAGTACAAAGTGAAAAATCTTCACAATTTCTTAACATTTAAATGACACATCAAATCTACATCACCACTTCACCATATCTTATTGCAAGGAGAAAGACAAATAAATCTACTCAGAATTCACGAGGAAGATACGACAAAACATAGATTTCATAAATAAAAGCAAAGTCATACAAACTACAAGAAGTAAATACAACTTATCTCAATTTCTTCCCCAAACAAATCCCTTGAAGTTCCATTGAATCATTTTCTCTCTTCACAACAACACTCAATTTCCTATTTAGAATAGTAAAGAAGAAATAAACTCTCACTTTTCTTCTTCTCCTACACTCTTTAGAGAAGAATCATTCACCAAACAAGACTTCCACACACTTTAACACACTTACACACTAACTCTCCAAAACCCTAACACACTTTAAACACACCAAAATGAATCCTCTCCCTTTCTTTTTTCACTTTCTTGGCATCCAAATCTGTCTCAAATAGTTTAGAAACGAGTTCTCTAATAGTTTCCTCAAGCAAACCTTCAAAAATTGTTCAAATGCATCGAATTTGGCCTCCATCGACTTAGGAAATTTAATATATTCACTTAAGAAATTAAGACAATTATTAAAATTGTTCCCAAATGGTCAGGAGGAAATTTAGAATACTTTAGTAAATTTAAATATTTTTGTTATTTTTAAGAATTTTTAATTATTTTTAATTATTTAAATATTCAAAATAGGCTTAAAAATGAAATGTTATTTTTTATTCCCATTATATTTTTCTTATGTTGCTCTGATAATAGAGAACTCGGAAAATTATTTTCATTATTTTTTATTTATATTTTAATTATTATATTTATTTTAATTCCTAAAATACAATTTTACTTAGAAAATTCATTTCAATGGCAAATTGACTCAAATTGATTCCAAATTTTTATTGAGAGTTCCCCTAATTGTTTTTAACAGTGGAGAGTCATTTTAACAGTTTGAATAGTTCTGAAGACGGGCTTGGCAGGGAAGATACTAGTTCTCACTCAAGAGTTTCCTCATATCCCTCCACGCGTAGGCTAACATTTCGCATCAAAACCTAGAATTATTGACCAAATTAGGGGGCATTATCCTATCACTCTAAAGTTTTCTAATTCTACACCCTTTAAAGTTTATCTCCCTATTTATTGGCACTCAATTATATGAATTACATTCTAATCCATACAATCTCATGTGATTCTACCACTGTTGATTGAGACAATACCATATCGGTTCTTACATGTTCTCACAACTGATTTTAACATGCAAGTTGATCAAGTTTACATGTAAATTAAGAACAAAGTAAAATCATCACAATTTATTCTCACTCTACACAATTATATATCCTACACAGACATACTAATTCATTGTAAGAGGGCAAAGTAAAGAAAACTATTGATACACCAAAAATATATAGTATTTTTATGCACATTTTTATACCTATTTTTAATGATATTGCACTTTAATTGAAGATATTTTTGTATTTTTCTTGAAAGTATGATTAAAATGACTGATTATGATAAAAAGGAGCAAAAGAGGATCAAATTTGGAGAAAAAATAGGCTATGTAAAAATTTGACTTGTTGCGGCTAAGCATCGCATGGTTGGCATATAGGCGCGATAGTTTAAAAATACGAATTAAATCAAATTTGGCGTCATTTTCAAGGGGTGTTTGAAGCAACTTTTGGTGGTAACTTCATTAACTTCCTTTGAGCCGCAAATTTGAATGAAGAGATGCATTCTTTGGTGGATACATTGAATCTGGACATATTTTGAAGAGACACCAAAACACCTTTTGAAGAATTATAAGAATAAAGTCTTATAATCAGAAGAGAGTCCTCCTTAGTCTTCTTAGAGTCTTCTTTTTACTGTTTAGAGTCGAACTTTTTAGTTTAAGAGAGTTTTAAAGGAGAAAGGGGTTGGTGTGAAGCCTTCTTCTCACCAATTTTCTTTCATCTGTTTATTTAGTTTGTATTGGAGTCTAAAGTTAGAGTTGGTGTCAACAAAGTTGCGCGCCAACCTCTGTGGAGTCTTTTAGTGGAAAGCAAAATTTTAGAGGAACCTCTAGAGTCTTATGGAGAGGATTTTCAGATATGTGTTTATCATTATTTTTACATTTAATTTTTAAGTAAAACTTGTTGTGTTTTCACTATGATTTCTACTTTCAAATCAAGTTATGATTGTGTCTTCTCCATGAGTTCTGATTAGTTTTCGTTATCTTTTTCCTTTTAAATGATGAAGTAATTAAATTATGGAAGGAAGTTGTGTGAAGTATATATGTTTAATGTTGGAAGAAGTTGTGATGATTTATTTCCTTGCACTTAATTTACTTCTTGATTTGGTCAATTAATATGTTAAAATTTGTTGTGAGATTATGTAAGAACCAATGCAGTATTGTCTCAATCAACAATTGAAAAGAATCACATGCAATTGTATGGATTAGAATTGCAGTCCATATAATTGAATGCAAAAAAATAGCGATATATGTTTTTAATGGGGAGTAAAATTAGAGGACTTTAAAGTGACAGGCTAAAGCCTCCTAATTTGGTTTGAGGTGAAAATTTTTGTCATGAGATGTTAGCCCCCAGGTGGAGGGAATAGAGGGAACTCTAGAGTGAGAGCTGGTATCTTCCCTACCTAACCCGTCTACAAAATTTCAAAGCTTCAAATTAACCATTGTTCTTTATAGAACCAAGTATGTGTAAATAATATAATTGCTACTATTTGGCACAAAACATTTAAATACTTCCACACTGAAATTTCATAATTATTACTGATTCATGAAAGAGGAAAAAAATATTTTATTCTCATTGCTTTCATATCATTTAGTAGTCTTATTAATTTTAGTTGCTCGCTTATCTTTTATTAAAAAAAACATAAAAAACAATTTTCAAATTATCTATTTTAAAAAATACTTTACAAAATCAATTTAAAAAGTAAAAAGTTAATTTTGTTATTTCTTTATATTTTTAGACATTTCTCTGTGGCTTCAATATCTCGGGGCTTAATCAAAAGTCTTATATTACTTGATAAACGATGTGTATACTTGCGTAGAATCCCTTGTTATAAAGTATAAAATTTTCATATCTATAAAGAAAACATACATATCCTGTGGAGTCAAGTTTTTGACACCATTGCTAAGGAAGGGATATTATTATTATAAAGAAGTATTAAGGGTAAAACATAAGCATTAACATTCGGGGATCAAATTTTTGGCGCCGTTACCGGAGAAATTTATTAAAATTTCATATTAAGAAGATTAAGAACAATTAAAACATTTACTTTTCTTTGATTTTGTTAGTGTGTTTTACTTTATCTTATTTTATTGTTGTGTATGCGTAGTTCAGGTTCTGAAGGACTTGTGTCTTACGATTCTGAATTAGAGAGAACTATCAGAAAAATAAAAAAAATTAAAAATACTGAAAAAGATAAAAATATTTAAGAAATGGCGAATCAAGAAAATCAAAATGTTAACATCCATCAAGAAATCAGACCTTTAAGAGATTATGTTACCCCTACAATGGATGAACTTCATGGTAGTATCAACACCCTACTGTAGTTGTTAATTCATTTGAACTTAAACCTGTTATTATCCAAATGATATCTAATAATTAGTTTGGGGGAGCACCAACTGAAGATCCTAATTTACATCTTGCAAATTTTTTAGAATTGTGTGATACTTTTAGACATGATGGTGTTTCTGATGATGTTATTAGACTTAAACTTTTTCTTATTTCAATAAGGGATAAGGCTAGCATATGGTTAAATTCATTAGCATCTGGATCTATCAGAACTTGGAGTGATTTAGCACAAAAATTCCTTGCTACATATTTTCCACCATCAAAGGCTGTGAAGCTTAAAAATGATATCACATCTTTTGTCAGTTTGAAGGTAAATCTATATATATGAAGCATGTGAATGATTTAAAGATCTCTTAAGAAAGTGTCCACATCATTCGATACCAGATTAGTTAATAGTTCAGACTTTTTTATAATGGATTAGTCGGATCTCTTAGATCTATTATCGATGCTGCTGTTGGTGGTTCATTAATGTTTAAACAATTTACTGATACTTATGCTTAAATTGAAGAAATGGCTACTAACAATTTTCAATGGCCTTCTGAAAGGTTAAATTCTAAAAAGATAGACAATATTCATGAAAATGATGCTCTTGTTGCTGCAATTTCAAAAAAGATTGACTAATTTAGAATGAATTTTTATCAGCCAATTTCCATACAACAACAACAACAACAACAACAAAGCCTTAGCCCACTAAGTAGGGTCGGCTACATGAATCCTTTTCTCCATTGTGTCCTATTTAGTGTCAAATTTTCATTTAATTATAATAAATTATGATCATTTTTTATGCAATAAGCCCAAGTTTTCCTAGGTCTACCTCTGGCTTTCTTAACATAAGTTGTATCTAAAACATCTACACTCCTAATTGGATCATTAGGTGATCGACGTTTAATGTGACCAAACCATCTAAGGCGACTCTCTCTAATTTTATCCGTCACTGGTGCAACACCAACCCTATTACATATATATTAATTTCACATTTTGTCTGTAAGTGTAAAGCCACTCATCCACCTAATTATTCTCATCTCAGCAACAGTTAACTTAACATTATGCTTCTCTTTTAAAGGCCAACATTCAGCACCATAGAGTATTGCAGGTCTCACCACCATCTTATAATATTTTCCTTTCAGTATAAGCGATATTTTTCTATCGCACAATAGGTCGTATGCATTCCTCCACTTCAACCAACCAACCTGAATTGTACTATTAACATCCCCATCTATATCACCATCGCTTTGAACAATGGACCCGAGATATCTAAATCGTTCACAACTTTTAATAATTTGATCACCCAAAGTTACACTTCTGTCACTATACTTAATATTACTAAAATTACATTCCATGTATTCAGTTTTAGTTCTACTCAAACGAAGACCTTTAGACTCCAATGTAGACCTCCATAATTCAAGTTTTTCCTGGGCTTTTTGTCTCGTCTTATCCACAAGGAGGATATCATCAGCAAAAGGTATACACCAAGGCACATCCTCTTGTAAATGCCCAGTAAGACCATCCATAAATAAAGCAAAAATATATGGGTTTAAAGTCGATCCCTGATGTAAACCGACAGAAATAGTAAAATATTTGGTCAATCCTCCTTCAGTTCGAACACATGTAACAACTCTAGCATACATATCTTTAATGACTTAAATATAAGTCATATCAACACCTTTCTTCTCAAGGACTCTCTAATGAACATCTCTAGGAACCTTATCATAAGATTTTTCTAAATCAATAAAAATCAAATGTAGATTCTCAGCTAATTTCCATGATTGAAGAAAATTCATTAGGCCAAATGGTTGATTCTTAAACTTCACCAAAAACTTTGAATGTTATAAGTAAACATATTAACCCATATTTCAATTATTATAACCCAGGTTGGAAAAAACATCCAAACCTTAATTAGAATAACAATAATCAATATGGTAGTAATCAACAATGGGGGAACAACCAAATAAACCCATTAGGGAATTGGAACAACCAATGAAATAATAATTATAGACCAACCTATCCTCTAGAATTTAACAATACTTCTCAATTTAAGGAGCAGAAGTTGTCTATTGAAGAAGTGGTGTTACAAATGGAAAATAAATTGCAAATACATGGAGCTACAATCATAAATATTGAGAATCAATTGGGACATATTGTCAATTCATTAAATAATAGATCCCAAGGAACATTTCCTAGTAATACTTGATCAATCTAAAAATGTACTATTTTTTATGCGATATTTTATAATGATATTTCACTTTAAAGGTATATTTACTTGTTTTTTTTGTTTCAGGTACATCAAATTGAAGGATGTGGAGTGATTTTAGCAAAAAGAACAAAAATGGACTAAAATGTAGCAC
>CM040432.1:4489489-4499489 GCA_022702705.1 Papilionanthe hookeriana x Papilionanthe teres
GTAAATTTTGCTCGAAAATTGTTAATTTTTGATATCTTGCCATCTCATTGACCTAAATAGGTCGAATTTTGACAAAAGACAACTTTGGTCAAAATTGTCGATCCTTAACCCGATGACCGACCCATTGACCCAATATGTCAACTTTGACCAAAAAGTCGATTTTGATTAAAATAGTACGATTTTTGACCTAATGACCAATTTTTGACCCAGTTAACCAATCTCTATCCAAAAAGTCAACTTTGGTCAAGATGGTTATTCTTTGACCTAATGCCCAACCCATTGACTCAATAGGACATCTTTTGACCAAAAAATCAACTTTGATCAAAATGATCAATCCTTGATCTAATGACCAACCCATTGGTCTAATAGGTCAACATTTGACCAAAAAGTCAATTTCGGTCAAAATAAAAAATTTTTGAATTAATGACCAATTAATGAACCAATAAGTCGATCTCGACCAAATAATCAACTTTTATTCAAAATGGTCGATCCTTGACCCAATGACGAACCCATAGAGCCAATAAGTCGACTTTTGACCAAAAAGTTAATTTTGGTCAAAATAGTCAATTTTGACCAAATGACCACCCCATTGACCCAATATGTCTACTTTTGACCAAAAGTCGACTTTGGTCAAAATGGACGATTTTTGACCCAATGACCAACCCATTGACCCAATAGATCATCTTTTGACCAAAAAAATCATCTTTGGTAAAAATGGTTAACTTCTTGATCCAATTAGCAACACATAGGCCAAATATGTCAACTTTTGACCAAAAAGTCAACTTTGGTCAAAATGGTCAATTTCTTACCCAATGACCTCCTCGTTGACCTAATGGGTTAACTTTTGACCAAAAATTCAATCTTGGTCAAAATAGTCAATTTTTGACCTAATGACCAATTAATGACCAAATAAGTCAATCTCTGACCAAAAAGTTAATTTTTGTCAAAGAAATCATTACTTCACCAAATGACAAACACATTGACCCAACATGACAACTTTTGCCCAAAAAGTCAATTTTGGTCAAAATAGTCAATTTTTGACATAATGACCACCCATTAACGCAATAAGTCAACTTTTGACCAAAAAGTCAACTTTGGTCAAAATGGTCGATTTTGGACCTGAGGACCTGCCGATTGACCCAATATATCAAATTTTGACCAAAAAGTTTTCTTTGGTCAAAATGGTCAAATCTTGACCCAATTACCAACTCATTGACCAAATAGGTCAATTATTGACCAAAAAGTCAACTTTGGTCAAAATGGTCAATTTCTGACCCAATGGGTAAACTTTTGACTAAAAATTTAATTTTGGTCAAAATAATCAATTTTTGATCTAATAACCAATTTTAGACCCATTAAGTCAATATGTGAACAAAAAGTCAACTATGGTCAAAATGATCAATCCTTGACCCAATGACCAACCTATTGACCTGATAGGTCAACTTTTGACCAAAAAGTCAACTTTGGTCAAAATGATCAAATTTTGACCCAACGACCAACACATTAACCTAGTAGGTCAACGTTTGACCAAAAAATCAATTTTGGTCAAAATAAACAATTTTTGACCTAATGACCAATTATTAACCCGGTAGCCGATCTCGAGCCAAAAGTCAACTTTGGTTAAAATGGTACATCCTTGACCTAATGACTAACCCATTGACATTCAGAGTCAACTTTCGACAAAAAGTCATATTTGGTAAAAATGGTCAATTCCTGATCCAATGACCACCCCATTGACCCAATGGATTAACTTTTGACAAAAAATTCAATTTTGGTCAAAATAGTCAATTTTTGACCGAATGACCAATAATTGACCCAATAAACCAATCTATGACCAAAAAGTCAACCTTAGTCAAAATGGTCAATCTTTGACCCAATGATAAACCCATTGACCCAATAGGTGAACTTTTGACCAAAAAGTCGACTTTAGTTAAAATGGTCAATTTCCGACCCAATGACCAACCCATGACCCAATAGGTTAACTTTTGACCAAAAAGTCAATTTTGGTCAAAATAGTCAAATTTTGACCTAATGACCCCCATTAACCAAGTAAGTCAATGTTTGATCAAAAAGATAACTTTGGTCAAAATGGTCAATTTCTGACCCAATGACCAACCCGCTTGCAAATTCAGTCGAATTTAGACCGAAAAGTCAACTTTTTGGTCAAAATGAGATAATTTTTTACCTAATGACCAATTATAAACCCAATAAGTAAATCTTTGACCAAAAAGTCAACTTTGGTCATAATTGTCAATCCTTGACCCAATAACCAACCCACTGACCCAATAGATCGTCTTTTGACCAAAAAGTCAATTTTGGTCAAAATATTAAATTTTTAACATAATTACCAATTATTGACCCATTAGGTCAACTTTTGAATAAAAAAGTCAATTTTGGTCAAAATTGTCAATTTTTGACCTAATGACCACCTCATTGACCCAAAAGGTCAACTTTTACTAAAAGTCAAATTTGGTCAAAATGGTCAATTTCTGACACAATGACCTAAATGTCAACTTCGGTGAGAATGTTCAATCTTCCATTCAATGACTAACCAATTGACCCAATTTGTCAACTTTTGACTAAAAAGTAAACTTTGGCCAAAATGGTTAATCCTTGACCCAGTGACCAACCTATTGACCCAATAGGTCAACTTTTGACCAAAAAGTTAATTTTGCTCAAAATTTTCAATTTTTGACCTACTAACCGCCTCATTAAGCTAAATAGGTCAAATTTTGACCAAAAGACAACTTTGGTCAAAATAGTCAATCCTTAACCCAATGACCAACTCATTGACCCAATAGGTAAACTTTAGACCAAAAAGTCAATTTTGATTATAATAGTCAATTTTAAACTTTCGACCAAAAAGTCAATTTTAATTATAATAGTCAATTTTTGACTTATTGACCAATTTTTGACCCAGTAAACCAATCTCTGGCCAAAAAGTCAACTTTGGTCAAGATAGTTAATCTTTGACCTATTGCCCAACCCTTTGACCCAATAGGACATCTTTTGACCAAAAAGTCAACTTTGGTCAAAATGGTCATTCCTTGACCCAATGACTAACCCATTGGACTAATAGGTCAACATTTGACAAAAATGTCAATTTTGTTCAAAATAAATAATTTTTGAAATAATGACCCAATAAGTCAATCTCTGACCAAAAAGTTAACTTTGGTCAAAATGGTCAATCCTTGATCCAATGACAAACCCATTGACCCAATTGGTCAACTTTTGACCAAAAAGCTAATTTTGGTCAAAATAGTCAACTTTTGAATTAATGACCAATTATTGACCCAATAAGTTAATCTCTAGCCAAAACAATTGACCCAATATTTTTGTTTATAATATATTTAATTATAAAATATTTTTATAATTAAATTATATTTATAAATAATATACTATACTTAAAACATTTAAAATAAAAAAATAATATATTACCTAAGCAGTTTATATATATATATTTGTTTATTTATTTATTTATTTATTTATTTATTTAATTATTTATAATATATATATATATATGTTTATTTATTTAATTATTTATAATTTTTTAACTTTTAAATATTTTTATAATTAAATTATATTTAAAAATAATATACTATACTTAAAATATTTAAAATAAAAAAAATAATATTAAATAAATTTATATATAAATATATATGAATATATATATATATATATATATATATATATATATATATATATATATATGTATGTACATACATATATATATGTATATATGTATGTATACATATATATATATATATATGTATGTACATACATACATACATGTATATATGTATGTACATACATATATATATATATGTATGTACATACATATATACATATATATATGTATGTACATACATATATATATATATATATGTATGTACATACATATATATATGTATGTACATACATATATATGTATATATATATATATATATATATATATATATATATATATATATATATATATATATATATTAAATAATTTTATAATTAAATTATATTTATTAATATTATATTATGCTTAAAATATTTAAAATAAAAAAATAATATTATATATATATATATATATTAATATATATATATATATATTAATATATACCTATAATTGATTCTGAGACATCGTTCAACGCTCTACTGGGTCGGCCATGGATCCATGAAAACCAGATGGTACCGTCGTCTCTGAACCATTGTATAAAGTATTACGAAGGAGGGGAACAGTGCATCAAAGGTGATTTGCAACCGTTCTCCGTGCACGAAATTGGAATTCATGAAGATGCAGCCTATTACGCGCCTCCGAAGAAAACAATCTTTTCCAGAAATACTATACCAAATGAAGCAAAAGAAATTCGAGACGATGAAGAACCTAAAGTTCTAGTCCAACAGTTACTCACCACCCCCTTACGGCGAGATGGTGAAGATTTCTCCAGAACTCGCACCGGAGGCCGAGGCCGGGGACGAGGACGTGGAAGAAACGTTAGAACAGTTGGACAGAAGAAACCAGTCATCGATGTTGATTGGGAGAACAATTCCGAAGAAGAAAAAGAAATTGAGAAAGAAGCAGCGACAATAAGTTAGAAGGAACCACAATTCAAGATTTCTCTCGTAGATGAAAAGAATGAAGAATATAAATCAATGTACGAGAAGATTAACCATTATGTACATACTATGACCCTGAACCCGATCTATTCTAATAAAATCGAGGGTATGGTGGTCAAGGAAGTGCATGATGGTGGTGCTAAGCCGATTAAGTTTTACCGTGGTGCTTCTTCTTCCAAAACTAAAAGTGATGTACAATTTGAAGATGTTACTTCATCTGAATTAATGGAACTACCTTTTGAGTGGTACTCTCCCTGTGTTTAAAATTTAATTCAATGTGGTTTCTTACCTCGACAATAGATAAAAGGCCGATCACAACACTTTGAAAAATTATGGAATAATGCCGGTCGACCTCCCAATTCAAAACATGGTCTCGGATACGGCACAGTAGGATCAGTTGATGATACAGGATTTTGCTTGGTTGTCACTTGCGAACCTAATAAAGACTGTTTGGAAGCTTCAGAAGATCTTGAATATCTGAAAATCGGAGATGCTCCGCCAGAATTCGAAGAAGAAATTAAATTAATTTCTTCTTCGAATGCAGCAGTATCTTCCGACCTCAGATATTCGGATCTTGCAACTCTGACGGAATAACATTAGGTCGCAATGATTAACCAAGCAAAATCTTGTATCATCGAGCGGTATAACATGGCCGTCATCCGCACAGAGTCGGCCGGCACTATGAATTTTTCAAAGTGTTTAAACAGTCGGCAACCTCTATTGTCAGTGAAAATTTCACATTAATTAAATTTTAAACACGAGGAGAATTACCAGGTGAAGTTCCGTAGTCGGACAGAACGTAGCTTCAGAGGTATGCATGCGGAAGAAGAAGCACCACGGTAAAACAATGTGCCTCGCCATCATGCACTTCATGTTTCCTCATACTCCTCGATTTTATTAGAATAGATCGAGTTCGAATCATATGTGGCACGCAATGGTTAATCTTCTCGTACATTGATTTATATTCTTCATTCTTTTCATCTACGGGAGAAATCTTGAATTGTGGTTCCTTCTAACTTATTGTCGGCCTTCTTTCTCAATTTCTTTCTTCTTCGGGTGCCGATCAACATCGATGGCTGACTTTCTTGGGGTTGTTCTAACGTTTCTTCCCACGTCACCGTCATTTACGTTCCGTGCGTTCTGAAATCTTCACCATCCTCGCCAAGAGGGTGGTGAGTGCTGACTAGAGCAGGACCTTCATCGTCTCGAATTTTTGCTCATTTGGTATAGTATTTACGGAAAAATTGTTTTCTTCGGAAACGTAATGGCGGGAATGCGTTCCAATTTCGTGCACGAAGAAACGATTACCAATCTGAACATTCCCCCTCACTCGCTACTGCTCACAATGGACCGAGAAGGCAGCATTACCATACAGTTTCATCGATCCATGGCGTAAACGTTGAACGTGAAATCGATATAGGTATATATTAATATATATATATATATATTAATATATATATATATATATAATATTATTTTTATTTTAAATATTTTAAGCATAATATAATATTAATAAATATAATTTAATTATAAAATTATTTAATATATATATATATATATATATATATATATATATATATATATATATATATATATATATATATATATATATATGTATGTACATACATAGATGTATATGTATGTACATACATAGATGTATATGTATGTACATACATAGATGTATATGTATGTACATACATAGATGTATATGTATGTACATACATAGATACATGTATGTATGTATGTACATACATATATATATATATATATGTATGTACATACATATATACATATATATATGTATGTACATACATATATATATATATATATATATATATATATATATATATATATATATATATTCATATATATTTATATATAAATTTATTTAATATTATTTTTTTTTATTTTAAATATTTTAGAAAGTATAGTATATTATTTTTAAATATAATTTAATTATAAAAATGTTTAAAAGTTAAAAGAATTATAAATAATTAAATAAATAAACATATATATATATATATATATATATCCATAAATAATTAAATAAATAAATAAATAAATAAATAAATAAACAAATATATATATATAAAGCTTGCTTAGGTAACATATTATTTTTTTATTTTAAATGTTTTAAGTATAGTATATTATTTATAAATATAATTTAATTATAAAAATGTTTTATAATTAAATATATTATAAACAAAAAAATATTGGGTCAATTGTTTTGGCTAGAGAGTTAACTTATTGGAGTCGATAGTCGGTTCATTAATTCAAAAGTTGACTATTTTGACCAAATTAGCTTTTTAGTCGAAAGTTGACATTGGGTCAATGGGTTTTATTGGATCAGGATTGATTTGACCAAAGTTAACTTTTGGTCGAGATTGACTATTGGGTCATTATTTCGAAAATTATTTATTTTGAATTGACATTTTTGTGATGTTGACTTATTAGTCCATGGGTTAGTCATTGGGTCGAGTGTTTGACAGTTGCTTTGTCAAAGATTCTTTGGTCGAAGGGGCATAGGTATATCGCCAAGTTGACTTTATTTTTCTTGGTCGAATTGGTCGATAAGTCGAATGTAAAATTAAAATTGACTTTTTGGTCGAAAGTTAAAATATAATCGAAATTGACTTTTTGATTTTATTGTATAGTGTCTTGGGTTGATTATATTTTGACCAAGTTGTCTTTTAATAATTTGACTTTATATAATGAAAATTGAAATTTTGAGCAAAATTAACTTTTGGTCGATTGACTTTGGGTCATGGTTGTCATCGAGACCATTTAAAACTTTTGTCAAGTTGTTTCGGTGGTTAATTGAATGGAAGATTGAACATTCTCGCAGTTGCATTTGGTATTTGTGGAATTGACTTTTGAGAAGTAAAAGTTGACCTTTTGGGTCATGGGTGTCTAGGTGAATGATTTACAAATTGACTTTTATTAAGTTGACCTAATGGGTCAATAGTAATTATGTTAAAATTTAATATTTTGACAAATTGACTTTTGGTCAAAAGCGATCCATCGATGGATTCGATTGACAATTATAAAGTACTTTTGAAGATTTACTTATTGATAATTGGTCATTAGGTAAAAAATTATACATTTTGACGAAGTTGACTTTGTAAATTTGTGGCGAGCGGGTGTCTGGGTCGAAATTGACCATTTTGACCAAAGTTATCTTTTGATCAACATTGACTTGGTTAATGGGTATGATCGAATTGTATTTACAAAATTGACTTTGAAGTTCTTTGTGGAGTCATGGGCGGAAATTGACCATTTTAACTAAAGTCGTTTTTGGTAATTCTTTAGTCGATGGGTTTATCATTGGTCAGTCATTGCTAAGGTTGACTTTTGTCAGATTGGTTTATTGGGTCGATTATTGTCATTCGGTAAAATTTTTTGAAATTTTTTTTGTCAAAGTAATCCATTGCGATGGGGGGTCGCAGTTGCATTTTCAATATGACTTTTTGTCGAGACCTGACGATGGGTGGATTCGAGATAATTAAGAGTTACTTTTGGCGAGAGCTACAGGTTAATAATTGTCATTTCGAAAATTGTTTATTTTAAAAATTGTTTTTTGGACGTTGACTTAGGAATGTTTATAAGTAGGGTATCATTTGAAAGTTGACTTTTTGGTCAATTGACTTTGTATTGGTGTTGATAGGATTGTCTTTTGCCTAGTTGACTTTTTGTTCCATATTGACTTAATGGGTCTAAAATTAGTGATTATTTTAATTTTTTAGTGAAAAGTTTACCCTGGGAATGACCATTTGACAGTTGTTTTTGGTGATAATTGCTATTTGTCATGAGTTGAATTGTAGATTTGATTTGACTTTGGTAGATTTGATATATTGCATGTAGTCCCTGATATGACCATTTTGCCAAAGTTGACTTTGTCGAAGTTATTCAATGGTGGTCAATTGAAAGCTATTTTATTGACTTTTTGAAATTTCATGTTGGGTATGTGTTTGTCATTTGTGATAATGATTTCTTTGACAAAATTAACTTTTGGTGGAGATTGACTAAGTCATTATGGTCATTAGGTCAAATATTTAACCATTGAATTTTTGGTCAGTTAACCCATTATCACGAGGAGTCATTAGAAAAATTGACCATTTGACAAGTTGACTTTTTTGGTTGTATTTGGCAATGTTCTTGGATCAAAGTTATTTTACCAAGTGTTTTTGTCAAAAGATGATCTTGTCAATGGGTTGTCATTGGTAAAATTGTCTTTACAAAGTTGACTTTTGGTCGAAAGTTGATATTGGTATGGGTGGTCATTTGGTGAAAATTTATTTTATTGACTTTTTGGTCGAAAGTTGCGACTGTTGGGTCTATCGGGTTTGTCATTGGATGAAGGATTGACGCATTTTGAATAAAAGTTGGCTATTTGGTCGAGAGATTGAACCCCATTGGTTCGTTGAATTGGTCATTGAATCCGAAAATTTTTATTTTGACGGGGAATTGACTTTTTGGTCCAGAATGTTGACATGATAGACCATTGGGCCGGTCATTAGATCAAAGGATTGATCGTTTTGATCAAAGTTGATTTTTTGGTGCAGATGTCGCGTTGAGTCGATGGGTCGGGCATTAGGTTTCTCGGAACGCTATTCATCTTGACCAAAGTTGACTTTTTGGATAGGGATTGGTTAAGCTGGTCGAAAAATTGGTCGTTAGGTCGGGTGTTACGATTTTACTCGAAATTGACTTTTTTGGTCAGAAAGTTGACATATTGGGTCGATGGGTTGGTCGTTGGGTTAAGGATTGTCAATTTTTTGACCGAAGTTGTCTTCAGTGGTGAGCTTGACCTATTTGGAAGGCCGATGAGTGACGCATTATATCGAAGAAATTAACAGTTTTTGAGGCAAAGTTTACTTTTAATTCGAAGGGTTGACCTGATTTAGACCGATGAGGTTGGTATTGAAGTCGAGGTGTATAGCTACAACTTGTGTGATTGACTTTTTTAATCGAAAGTTAACAGAACTGGGTCGATGGGTTGATCATTTGGATGAAGGATTAATAAGTGAGGTTATGTGGTCGATGGTGTCTGGAGTCGAAAATTTTTTGATAAAATTGACTTTTTTCAATTTGACTTATTGCGATTTTATTGGTGATCATTGACCATTTTCAGTTGATTTTTGGTCGGTGTATTGATCATAATTGGTCATTAATTCAAATTATTGTCAAAAATTAATTATTTTGACCAAAATTAAATTTTTTGGAATTGAGCCATTAATTAGGAAATTATTTGAAGTTGACCATTTTGAATTAACTTTTTTGGTCAAAGTTGATATTTGGTCGAAAGTTGACAATGTTAAAAATGACTTATAATTTGACCAAAGTTGACTTTTTTGGTCAAGTGACTTTTGAGTCATTTGTCATTCGATCAGAT
>CM040432.1:4501989-4604858 GCA_022702705.1 Papilionanthe hookeriana x Papilionanthe teres
TTTATAATTTATTTAACTATTAAAAATCTTTATAGCTAAATTATATTTATAAATAATATAATATACTTAAAATATTTAAAATAAAAAAATAATATAAAATATATATTTTTGGTCAAAATAGTTAATTTTAGATCTAATGGCCAATTATTCACTCAATAAGTTAATCTCTGACGAAAAAGTCAACTTTGGTCAAAATATTCAATCCTTAACCCAATGACAAACCCATTGACCCAATAGGTCAACTTTTGACCAAATAGTCAATTTTGGTCAAAATAGTCAATTTTGACCAAATGACCACCAATTGACCTAATAAGTCAACTTTTGACCAAAAAGTCAAATTTGGTCAAATTATAAGTCAACTTTTAACTAATAAGTTCACTTTTGACTAAAATATGTCAACTTTTGACCAAAAATGTTAATTTTAGTCAAAATGGTCAACTTCGACATAATGACCTCCCGAGTTAGCTCAATGTCTCGACTTTTGACTAAAAATTTAATTTTGGTCAAAATAATTAATTTTTGACTTATTGATCAAGATAGTCAATTTTTTGAATTAATGACCAATTTTTGACCCAATAAGTCAATCTCGACTAAAAAGTCAACTTTAGACAAAATGGTCGATGATTAACCCGATGACAAACCCATTGCCCAATAAGTTAAATTTTGACCAAAAAGTCAATTTTTGTCAAAATAGTCAATTTTTGACCTAATATTTAATTTATTTATATATATTTAATTTATTTATATATATAAATCTATTTTTTTAATAGTATTTTTTATTTAATATATATATATATATATATTTAATATTATTTTTTTATTTTAAATATTTTAAGTATAGTTTATTATTTAAAAATTTAATTTAATCTGTATATATAAATATAAATAAATAAATTTATATCCGTATATATAAATATTTTATGCGAAATTGACTTTTTGGTCAAAAGTTGACCTTTTGGGTCGATAGGTTGGTCATTGGGTTGAGGATAACTATTTTGGCCAAAGATGACTTTATTCTTAAAAGTTAACAAATTGGGTTAATGGGTTGGTCATTGGATGAAGGATTGACCATTTTCACCAAAGATGACATTTAGGTCATTGTGTCAGAAATTGACTATTTTGACCCAATTTGACTTTTTGGTTAAAAGTTGACATTTTGGGTCAATGAGATGGTCATTAGGTCGAAATTGTCAATTTTGACCAAAATTGGCTTTTTGTTCAAAAGTTGACCTATTTAGTCGATAATTGGCAATTATGTAAAAAGTTTACTATTTTGACCAAAATTGACTTTTTGGACCACTCTTTTTGGCCGAGATTCGACTTATCGGGCCATTAATTCAAAAATCGCTTATTTCGACCAAAATCGACTTTTTGGTCAAATGTCGACTCATTAAGCCAATGTATCGTCATCAATAAGATCGACCATTTTGTCCAAAGTTGACTTTTTGGTCAGAGATCAATTTAATGGGTTAATAATTGGTCTTTGTGTCAAAAATCGCATCATTTGTCCAAAATCGACTGCTTAATCAAAAGTCAATCTATCAAGTCAATGAGTCGTCATCGGGTTAAGGATCGACTAGTTTGAACAAAGTTTTCTTTTGGTCAAAATTTTACATATTTAGGTCAATGAGGCGAGCCAAGAGGGTCAAAAATTGATAATTTTGAGTAAAATTGACTTTTGGTCAAAAGTCGACCTATTGGGTCAATAAGTTGGTCATCAGTCAAGGATTAACCATTTTCACAAAGTTGACTTTTTTGTAAAAAAGTTAACAAATTGGGTCAATTGGTCGGGTCGCTGTAATAATGATCAACATTTTCAAATTGCCGACATTTAGGTCATCGTCGCATCAATTACTTCACCAAATTTGACTTTTGGTCAAAAGTTGACCTTTCGGTCAATGAGGTGGACATTAGGTCGAAAATTGACTTTTTTTTCAAAAGTCAATTTAATGGGTCAATAATCGTAATTACGCTAAAATTTACTATTTTAACCAAAATTAACTTTTTAGTCAAAAGTCGATTCATTGGCCGTTGGGTCGTTATCGGGTCAAGGATCGACAATTATGACTAAAGTTGACTTTTTTGCTAAAGATTTAATTTATTGGGTTAATAATCGGGTCACGAAATTAAAAATCGCCTATTTTAACCAAAAGTCGACTTTTTGGTCAAAATTCACCAATTGCCAAAGAAGTCATTATCGTCGTAAATCGCATCTATCGAACAAAGTCGGTTTTTTGGTCGTATCAAATAATCTATTTGGTTAATGGGGGTCATTAGCTCAAAAATTAATTATTTAATTAACATTTTTGGTCAAAATCACATATTGGGTCAATGGGTTGGTTATCGTCAAGGTATAACCATTTTCACCAAAGCTGATTTTCGTCAAAAGTAACATATCAAGTCAATGGGTTCGCTATCAGTCGAACAACCTTCTTAACTAAACTTAACTTTGGTCAAAAGCTCACCTATCGGGTCAATGGGTTTGTCATTGGGTCAAAGATCGACCATTTTGATCAAAGTCGATTGTTCGTAGACGGCTTTTTACTCAGTCAATTATCGGTCATTTGGTCAAAATCGACTATTTTTGACAAAAATCGAATTTTTTGTCAAAAGTTAACTCACGGGTCAATGGGGTTGTCATCGGGATAGGAATTTATTCATTTCGATCAAAGATGACTTTTGTCAAAAGTCAATTCTTACTAATGTTTTTGGTCATTACTGGGTCAAAGATAAATTACTTCGACTAAAAGTTTCGACTTTTTTGGTCGTAGATCACACAGGTTAATATCGTCATTAGGTCAAAAATTGACTATTTTATCCAAAATTAATTTTGGTCAAACATTGATCTAATGGGTTAATGTGTCAGTCGTCGGGGTCAAAAATCGATCATTTTCGACCAAAATCGACTTTTTGGTCAAAAGTTTACTCATCGGGTCAATGGGTCGGTCATTGGGTCAAAGATTGATCATTTTGACCATAGTTGACATTTTGGTCTCGATATTGACTTATTAGGTCTAAAGTTGGTCATTTGGTCAAAAATCAATATTTTCACCAAAATTAAATTTTTTTATTAAAAGTTTACCCATTTGGTCAACGGGGAGGCATTGGTCAACAATTATTTTCAATTAAAATTATTTTTGGTCAAAAGTTGACTCATTTGGTCAATGAGT
Organism: Papilionanthe hookeriana x Papilionanthe teres; assembly: GCA_022702705.1. Lineage (NCBI taxonomy): Eukaryota > Viridiplantae > Streptophyta > Magnoliopsida > Asparagales > Orchidaceae > Papilionanthe > Papilionanthe hookeriana x Papilionanthe teres. Next base: position 4,505,160 of record CM040432.1, read on the forward strand.
TGGTAATTGTCAAGATTTAACCATTTTCGAATTAAGAAACTTTTTGGTCAAAATTAAATATTAAGTCAACGAGCCATTATCGTGGGTCAAAATCACCATTTCGACCAAAGTCAATTTTTCGTCAAAAGTTGACCTATTGGGTTACTCAAGATCATTAGGTCAAAAATTGATTATTTTGACTGTACCGACTCTTTGGGTCAAAAGTCATTATGTTGTGTCAATCGTGTTCGTTATCAGCGACAATTACGATTATTTTGACAAAATAAACTTTTTGGTCGCAGATCAATTTATTTGATCATTAATTGGTCATTAGGTCAAAAATTGACTATTAAATATTTTTATAATTAAATTATATTTATAAATAATATACTATACTTAAAAATTTTAAATAAAAATAATATTATATATAAATATATATATATATATATACACATATATATTTAATTATTTATAATTTATTTAACAACTAAAAATTTATATAATTAAACTATATTTATAAATAATATCCTATACCTAAAATATTTAAAATAAAAAAGAATAATATTAAATAAATTTATATAAATAAATAAATATATATATATATATATATATATATATATATATATATATATATATATATCTATCTATCTATTCATTCATATATACCCATATATATTTTTATTTATAGATTACTAAACTATTAAATACTTATAATTAAATTATATTTTTAAATAATAAACTATACTTAAACATTTTTAAATAAAAAATAATTATATATATATATATATTTATTTATAATTTATTTAACAATTAAATATACTTTTTATAATATATGTATATATATATATAGTTATTATAATTTTGTAAATACCAGAAATTTTTATAATTAAATTATATTTAAAAATAATATACTATATGTAAATATTTAGCAAATATGCACAATATTTATATATATGTACTTATATGTAAATTTATGTATATATATATATATATATATATATATATATATATATATATATATATATATATATATATATATATATATATATGTATGTATATATATATATACATAAATTTATATAATACCTATATATATATATATAAATAAATTTATATTAATATATACCTATATATATTTTTATTTACAATTTATTTAATTATTAAATATTTTTATGATTAAATTATATTTATAAATAATATACTATACTCTAAAATATTTAAAACAAAAAAAATAATTTTAAATAAATTTGTATATATATATATATATATATATATATATATATATATATATATATATATATATATATATATATATATATATATATATATATATATATACCTATATATATTTATTTATAATTTATTTAACTATTAAATAGTTTTATAATTAAATAATATTTCTAAATAATATACTATACCTAAAATATTTAAAGTAAGAAATTATATAATATAAATATATATATATGTATATATATATATATATATTTATATATTTATATATACACATTTATATTTATTTATTTATAATTTATTTAACTATTAAATATTTTTATAATTAAATTATATTAATAAATAATGTACTATACATAAAATATTTAAAATAAAAATAATTTTAAATAAATAAATATATATATATATATATTTATATTTATATATATATATTTATACATACTATATATTTTTTTTATTTATAATTTATTTAATAATTAATATTTTTATAAATAAATTATATTTATAAAAAATAAACTATAATTTAAACATTTAAAATAAAAAAATAATATTATATATAAATATATAACTATATATATATTTTTTTATTTATAATTTATTTAATTATTTATTTTTTTTAAATTAAATTATATTTATAAATATTATTCTATACTTAAAACATTTAAAATAAAAAAATAATATTATATATATATATATATATATATATATATTTCTATTTATATATACCTATATATATATATAATTTTTTTTTAATTAATTTAATTACTAAATATTTTTATAATTAACTTATATTTATAAATAATATTCTTTACTTAAAATTTTAAAATAAAAATAATATATATATATATATATATATATTCAATATTATTATTTTAAAAATATTTTATCATTTCTACAGTTCGAGCGTCGATCAGTTTCGCCACGACTTCGTGTGAAAATTCCTATATGGTCACCTGAAATTGGAAACTAATTCGGAGTGATTTGGAGCTTATGAAGTTAGTGGGTACATGGAAAGTAGGGTTACTAGGATGGTAGACAGTATCCTAATTCAACTTTCTAACGATGAAGATTATACTTAGCGCTTTTTGCTCGTAGGATTTCGAGGATTGACAATCGAATTCAGAAACTCGCTTAAATGAATCAAGGCCGATTTTGACCCGGGAGCTGAATCCTTCTACCATTCCTGGGCTCCTGGGAACGTCTCGCCCGGTTTGAAAGTTCATCACTTTAAGCCTCAATTTTCTATTTTCAATTGTAGAGATTTTCGGGAAACCTTCACAAGATTGATCCTCATACCAAAGATTTAGATGATAGGTCGACACTTTTGACCCAAAAAGTCGACTTTGGTCGAATTGGTCGGACGGACCCGATGACTGAGTCTGTTGACCCATAAATCGACCTTTTCGATTAGCGACACATTTAAAACACCACGATGACAAAATCACATGAATTAGACATCTTAAAATCAATTTGATCAATTTGGGTGACTTGGGTCGACCCAGTCGAAATTAATCAACACTATCTATTTTGATTAAAATAGACAAAAATGAAATAAAAATAACAAAATTAATCAAATAATTAATTTCAAAATTATTTTGATTAATTAAAATGATTACTGATTTAATTTTCAAAATTTTAATTAAATGACATAATTAATTAAAATGAAAATTAAATTAAAATCATAAAATAACAAAAATGATAAAAATAATCGATTAATTAATTTGAAATTATTTTCAATTAATAAATTGATTAATAAAATAATTTCCACCAATTTTAGTTAATAAAATAATTAATTAAAACGGGAATTAAAGAAGAAATGAAATGACTTTTTAGCCTCTTCATAATTAATTAGGTTAAACCATCTTAAAGGCTTATTTAACACTTAATTAAGCCCATCTTAAGGCCCATTACCCATGGCTTAACATCCATGGTTATGCATGCGGTGAGGTGTCACCACCTCCTTCACCACATGCATCATCTCTCCATGAAGTGGCGGCCGACATAAGGCCATCTTCTCCACCTCCCGAAGCCACCCGATGGAAGGAAAACCACACATGAAACCCCCCCACCATGGTTAAAGGTAATGATGAAGGCTAGGCATATGTGTCACCATTTGCGAAGCTAAGGAGTGAGTGTAAGCTTCTTAAGAGAGGTATAGGCGGCTCGCCATTCACCTCCTGACAATGCCGATGGACAAGAGCCAAAGAGATGAAACTCATCGTGGCGAACTTAGGGAGAAGCATCAAAGCCTATCTTCGACCAATTGATCACCAAATGAGGTGATAGAGGATGTAAGTAATCCCCAGAACGGCCTAAGCCAAGCCAACACCATCCCCTTGCTATAAAAAGACCCCATGGCCGAAACTAGCAAGAGAGGAGAAAATATTTAGGGAGGCCTATAAGTCTGCTCAAACCACTCTTGCTCCCGACACAAAACTTCTTCCTAAGAGCTTCCATAATCTTTTAGGATCAATCCCAAGCCATAGTTTCCACCCATTTGAGCCAATTTGACCAATTTTCAAAAACGACCCAAATTAGGCACTTTTCCCAATTACTCTCTAAGCCACTATACGGAACAAATTGCTTGCAGCAATTATCTTCATTGGGGTCCTAAAAGGCAACCATAAAGTCTGATCTAGCTTGATTTGCTTGTGGCTAAGGTATGGAATTTATCTTTTCAAAATAAATTGTATTTTTGATAAATCCTGTGCATACTGGTTCAAAAGTGTATCATCACCATATGGATAGATACCTCTCATCCAGATGAGCATTTAAAAAAAAAAATCACTCAATTTCGTCAAGAAATGAGTGAGATATTAACATTTGAAGTTTAAGGGCCATGAAATTTTCTGGAATTAAATCCGAATTTCCTCAGTCGTCCGATCCGCGCTTCGCGGATTGCGGCCGAGATCCCGCCGTATGGTGCCCGCTGTCCATTCATTGCACGGGATCTTCCCACCTGTTCGATGCGTCCGAGGACACGTGTCGACGACGGGAAGCTTCTTTTTAACCAGAGGTCATAAAAATAAAATAAAAATACCTCTGGAAAGCTCTTGAAGAGGAAAAAATTATGAGACCAAAATCATAATTTTATTTTCAGTATTTAATTTTTAATTAATTAAATACTCTATGGAGTATTTTAATTATTAAATATTATTTACAAATCAAAAAATTATGAAACTTTGAGGCAATTATCTTTATGTTCTTAGGGACCTTCCATAATTTTTCTAAGGACAGAAAACATTCCTAGGATACTTCTCTTGAATTTTCAATTTTTTTTGTAATTATTTCAAATAATAATTATAAAAAATTTGAAAATTAAGAAAATAAAAATACAAATGGCTAGGAATGATAGGGCAATAGACAATGACCCTAGGAGAAATATTTCTAAGTCATAGAAACAATCTTGAATGACATTTGGAAATTTAGGGTGAAAAATCATTTATTAATTAAATAATTTTGATCCTATAAGACCCTTTATAAAATTGAACTATTTTCATCAACAATCTAAGTTTGAAAATGATTCTAGCCTATGATAGGCTAATAATAAACCTCACTTGAGTCAAAAATGACAAGATTAGATTCAATTAAGGATTAAAATAACATTTAAACCCATTAAACATTACCTAAATTAGGTTTAATAAAAATTAAACTTCTTTAATTAAGTTTAAGGACACACTAAACTTAATTCACCCATTAAACCTTACCTTAATTAGGTTTAATAAAAATCAAACCTTTTTAATTAAGTTTAAGGACACACTAAACTTAATTAACCCATTAAACCTTACTTAAATTAGGTTTAATAAAAATTAAACATCTTTAATTAAGTTTAAAGACACACTAAACTTAATTAACCCATTAAACCTTACCTAAATTAGGTTAAATAAAAATCAAACTTTTTTTAATTAAGTTTAAGGACACACTAAACTTAATTAACCTATTTGATCTTACCTAAATTAGGTTTAACAAAAATTAAACTCTTTAAGTTTAAGGACATATTAAACTTAATTAACACAAAACCAAACACCTTTTAATTAGGCTTAATGATATATTAAACTTAATTAATCAAAACTAAACTCCCTTAATTAGGTTTAAAGACATACTAAACTTAATTAACCTCCTTAAACATAAGGTCTAATCAAACTTAAACCCTAGCTAAGTCTAACCCTTAGACTCAATTAAACCGATTAAGCCTTAGCCAATTAAGGTTTAATCAAGCCTAAACCACTAATTGAGTCAACGCTTAGACCTAATTAAACCATTAAGCCTTAACTAACTAAGGTTTAATCGAGCCTAAACCACTAATTAGGTCTAACCCTTATACCTAATTAAACCATTAAGAATTAACTAAATAAGATTTAATCGAACTTAAACCACAATTAGGTCTAACCCTTGGAACTGAATTAAACCATTAAACCTTAACTAACTAAGGTTTAATCAAACTTAAATCCTAATTAGAGTCTAACCCTTAGACCTAATTAAACCATTAAGCCTTAACTAACTAAGGTTTAATCGAGCCTAAACCATAATTAGGTCTAACACTTAGACCTAATTAAACCATTAAGCCTTAACTAAATAAGGTTTAATCAAACTAAACCACTAATTAGAGTCCAACCCTTGGACCTAATTAAACCATTAAGCCTTAACTAAATAAGGTTTAATCGAACGCTAAACCACTAATTAGGTCTAACCCTTAGACCTAATTAAACCATTAAGCCTTAACTAAATAAGGTTTAATCGAACCTAAACCACTAATTAGAGTGCTAACCCTTAGACCTAATTAAACCATTAAGCCATAACTAACTAAGGTTTAATCAAACTTAAACCACTAATTAGGTCTAACCCTTAGACCTAATTAAACCATTAAACCTTAACTAACTAAGGTTAAATCAAACTTAAACCATAATTAGGTCAAACCCTTAGACCTAATTAAATCATTAAGCCTTAACTAACTAAGGTTTAATCAAACTTAAACCCTAATTAGGTCTAACCCATTAGACCTAATGAAACTATTAAGTCTTAACTAAGTAAGACTTAATCAAACACAAATCCTAATTAAGTCTACTACATTAGACTTAATTAATTATTAAACCTTAATCAATTAAGGTTTAATTAGACCCAAATCTAACCTTTTAGTACAAATTCAACATAACCTAAACATAAACTTAAACCTAACTTGAGTCCAATCTAACTTGAACTTAAGTTAACCTAAACCTTAGGTTCAACCCACATTGAACCTAACTTAAACCTATCCTAACTTGAGTCGATCTAGCTTGAACTCGAGTTAACTCTAAACCTTAAGTTCGACCCACATTGAACCAAACTTAAACTTTAACATAACTTGAGTCCGACCTAATTTGAACTCGAGTTAACCTAAACCTTAGGTTCGGCCGACATTGAACCTAGCTTAAGCTCTATCTAGCTTGAGTCCAATCTAACTTGAACTCAAGTTAACCTAAACCTTAGGGTTCGACCCACATTGAACCTAACTTAAACCTAACCTAACTTGGAGTCCGATATAACTTGAACTCGAGTTAACCTAAACCTTAGGTTCGACCCACATTGAACCTAACCTAAACTTAAACATAACTTGAGTCCAATCTAATTTGAACTCGAGTTAACCTAAACTCAGGTTCGACCCATATTGAACCTAACTAAACTATCTACAGCTTGAGTCCAATCTAGCTTGAACTCGAGTTAACTCTAAAACTTAGGTTCGACCCACATTTAACTCTAACTTAAACCTAACCTAACTTGAGTCCGATCTAAATTGAACTCGAGTTAACCTAAACCTTAGGTTCGACCCACATTGAACCTAACTCTAAACTTAAACATAACTTGAGTCCGATCTAACTTGAACTCGAGTTAACCTAAACCTTAGGTTCGACCCACATTGAACCTAACTTAAACCTAACCTAACTCGAGTCCAATCTAATTTGAACTCAAGTTAACCTAAACCTTAGGATTAAGCCACATTGAACCTAACCTAAACAAAACCTAACTTGAGTCCAACCTAACTTGAACTCAAGTTAACCTAAACTTTAGGTTTAACCCACGTTGAACCTAACCTAAATTAAAACCTTAGGTTCAACCCATATTGAACCTAACCTTAATTGAACTAAACTTGAGTTCAACCTAACTTAAACTCAAATCAAATTTTAACTTAACCCACATTGAACTAAAATCGACCGTATGTCTAGGTTCGACCGACTTGAACCTAACTTAACTTAAATTGAAAACCTTAACTTAAGTTCGATCCATATTGAACTTAAGTCGACCTTAAGTCTAGGTTCGACCTGACTTGAACCTAACTTAACCTAAACTCGAAACCTTAACTTAAGTTCGATCCATATTGAACTTAAGTTGACCTATAAGTCTAGGTTCGACCGACTTGAACCTAACTTAATCTAAACTCGAAATTTAACTTAAGTCTAACCCACATTAGACTTAAGTCGAGACCATACTTAGGTTCAACCTGACATGAACCTAACCTGAACCTAACTTAAGTCTAACCCATATTAGACTTAAGTCAAACCAAACTTAGGTTCAACCTGACATGAATCTAAGTCTAACTTAAACCAAACTTAAGTCTAACACATATTAGACTTAAGTCAAACCATACATAGGTTCAACCTGACATGAACCTAAGTCTAATCTAAATCAACTTAAGTCTAGCCCATATTAGACTTAAGTCAACCATACTTAGGTTCAACCTGACATGAACCTAAGTCTAACTTAAACCTAACTTAAAGTCAGCCACATATTAGACTTAAAGTCGAACCATACTTAGGTTCGACGACATGAACCTAAGTCCTAACTAAACCTAACTTAAGTCTAACCCATATTAGACTTAAGTCGAACCATACTTAGGTTCGACTGACATGAACCTAAGTTTAACCTAAACCAACTTAAGTCTAGCCCATATTAGACTTAAGTCGAACCATACATAGGTTCGACTGACATGAACCTAAGTTTAATCTTAACCTAACTTAAGTCTTACCCATATTAGACTTAAGTCAAATCATACTTAAGTTTAACATGACATGAACCTAAGTCTAACCTAAACCTAACTTAAGGTTCAATTGATAGTGAACCTAACTCAACTTAGCTTGATATAAACCTTAGGTTCAACATACATGAACCTAGTCTTAACCTAACTTAAGTTCAACCTACATCGAACTTAAGTCCAAACCTAAACCGTAAGTTCAACTCAACTTGAACCTAAACCAATACCTAACTTATGATCAACCTACATTGAACTTAAATCCAAATCTAAACCTTAGGTTCAACTAACAATGAACCAACTCTACTAAACTGAACATAAACCTTAGGTTCAACCCAAATTGAACCTAAATCGACATTCTAAACAATTAATCGTCATAATCGACATAAATTCGATATTTCAAACATAACTGACATAAAATCGACATTTTAAACCAAATCGACATAAATTTGATATTTTAAACAATTAATCGACATAATTAACATAAATTTGACATTTCAAACATAAATTTGACGTTCCAAACAAAAATCGACATAACCGTCAAAAAATCGACATTTTAAACTAAAATTGACATAATCAATATAAATTTGACATTCTAAACAATTAATCGATAAAACTGAACATTTAATCAACAAAACCGACATAAATTTGACATTCCAAACGTTTAATTGACAAAATCGACATAAATTTGGCATTTCAAACAAAAAATTGACATAACCGACATAAATTTGACATTTCAAACGAATATCGACATAATCGACATAAATTCGACATTTCAAACCAAAATCGACATAACCGACATAAATCGACATTTCAAACCAAATTAAACAATTACTGAGCATTAAGTGACATTAATCGACATTTCAAATCAAATTCAACATTAAATGACATTTGAAACCAAATTCAATAAACACCGACATTAAATGACATTAACCGACATTTTGAACCAAACTCAATAGAACTCAACATAATTTGATATAATTCGACATAAATTGATATGATCAAACTTAACACGACATGAACTGACATAGTGCTTAAGTTAGACCTGTATCGAATTTAACTTAACATATGACATCATAATTCTTAAAGTTCGACCCACATTGAACTTAACTCGACATAAAATTAAACTGAAATTGACATAAAATCTAAAATCTAACCCAAATCAATATTCAAGACAAATCAAAATTTAAACATAAATCGACATAAATCTAAACGAGCATCTCGACCACTTTTGGACATCGAACAACTGCGGATCAACGAGACACTTTGACCGGGTAATGTAAATATCTTGATATGACATTGTTTCTAACTTTATTTTCCTTGCAGGATGAAGACATGAAGTTTCGTTTAGATTTTCTTTGCATGTTATAGGGTGTGCTAACTCTGTTTTGCAGGACATCGACAACGGAACATTGACAACAAAACCAGGACTTTTAGGATTGTCATAAAACCTAAACTTTCTACAAACAACAAAATAAAATAATGACATAACAACAAAAACAACTGAACTTTTAGGTTAGCCACAAAACCTGAAATAAAACGACAAAATCATTAACATTGACATCAACATGACATCAACATACAATGACATTTCTATACCACAACAAAATGATGACATGACACTAAACCAAAACAAAATAAATGATATAATGACATGACAAAATGACATGACAAAACCAAAACTTAAAACAAAAGGAAATCATAAACAAGATAACAAAAATAAATAAGTAATGATATCTTCTTGACATCATTGAAGGTATCTCATGACATAATAGCGACATAGGAGATAAAATATCTCATGAAAAATCGAGATATTAATCACGACATCTTATGACATTATGACATCACATTAAGACATGACATAAAATGACATGACATTACGACACCACATTATGACATGACACGACATATAAACTACGACATCTCGACATATCACATGACATGAAACCAAAATAACAAGACAAAACATAACAAAACAACGACATACACCCAAAATAAATAAAACTTTCTGGTAGTATCGATTCTTCAGAAACGCACTACCACAACAACACTTACACTTTTTTTAGGATAAATGTTAACCTTAATCGACAGTTTTCCTAGGCAGTATTAATTGCTCAGGATGTAATTAACTATAGGAGCTTGCTTCTATAGGAGATTAAAGAACTCGGGATAGGTATTTTACCTACAAGACCTCTACGATTATCCAAGATCTTCATGTGATCTTCTTATATGAAAAACTTCGGTAATTACGAGAATGCGAAGACTTTTTCTATGAGATGATCATTCGATCTCTTTTCTCTCGATCTACATCATGATTAATCCTTCTTCAAATTCTCCAAAGACTTCTTACAATAAGTCTAAGTAGAACAAGAATTAGGGTAATGGATAAAGAAAGAGAGTGCCGACTCCTTGACATCAACATGACACAGAAATTGACGGCGACGACATGCGACCCCCATATATTTCATCGCCATCAGACCCATAGGTTAACTTTTGACCAAAAAGTCAACTTTGGTCAAAATGGACAATTTTCAACCCAATGACGAACCCATTGACCCAATGTGTCACCTTTTGACCAAAAAAGTCATCTTTGGTAAAAATGGTCAACTTCTTGATCCAATTACCAACAAATTGGCCAAATATGTCAACTTTTGACCAGAAAGTCAACTTTGGTCAAAATGGTCGATTTCGACCTAATGACCTCCCAGATTGACCCGATGAGTTAATTTTTGACCAAAAATTCAATCTTGGTCAAAAAAATTAATTTTTGACCTAATGACCAATTAATGACCAAATAAGTCAATCTTTGACCAAAAAGTTAATTTTTTAAAAATAATCAATCCTTCACTCAGTTGACGAACACATTGACCCAACACGATGACCTTTGACCAAAAAGTAAATTTTGGTCGAAATAATCGATTTTTGACCTAATGACCACCCATTACCCAATAGGTCAACTTTTGACCGAAAAGTCGACTTTAGGCGAAATGGTATATATATAAATTTATATAATATTATTTTTTTATTTTAAATATTTTAAATATAGTATATTATTTATAAATATTGTTTAAATATAAAAATATTTAATAGTTAAATAAATTATAAATAAAATATAAATATATGTATATATAAATATAAATATAAATATATATATATATATATATAATATTTTTTATTTTAAATGTTTTAAGTATAGTATATTATTTATAAATATAATATAATTATAAAAATATTTAATAATTAAATAAATTATAAATAAAAATATTGGGTCGTTGGGTTTATCATTGGCTCGAGGTTGACCATTTTGACCAAAGTTCACTTTTTGGATAGAGATTAGCTTCTTTGGGTCGATAATTGGTCATTAATTAAAGAATTGACTCTTTTGACCAAAATTAGCTTTTTGGTCAAAAGGTGACCTTTTAGGTCAATGGGTTTGTCATTGGATCAAGGTTTTACCATTTTGACCAAAGTTAACTTTTTGGTCAAAGATTGACTTATTGGGTCATTAATTCAAAAATTGTATATTTTGACCAAAATTGACTTTTTGGTCAAATGTTGACCTATTAAGCCAATGGGTTGTTCATTGGGTCAAGGATTGATCATTTTGTCCAAAGTTGACTTTTTGGTCAGAGATTGTCTTACTGGGTTAATAATTGGTCATTAGGTCAAAAATTGACTATTTTATCCAAAATTGACTGTTTAATCAAAAGTTGACATATTGGGTCAATGAGTTGGTCATTGGGTTAAGGATTGACTATTTTGACCAAAGTTGTCTTTTGGTCAAAATTTGACTTATTTAGGTCAATGAGGAGGTCAGTAGGGCAAAATTGATAATTTTGAGCAAAATTGACTTTTTGGTCAAAAATTGACCTATTGGGTCAATAGGTTGGTCATTGGGTCAAGGATTAACCATTTTGGCCAAAGTTGACTTTTTTGTAAAAAGTTAACAAATTGGGTCAATTGGTTGGTCATTAGATGAAGGATTGAAACTTTTCACAAAAGTTGACATTTAGGTCATTGTGTCAGAAATTGACCATTTTGACAAAATTTGACTTTTGGTCAAAAGTTGGCATTTTGGGTCAATGAGGTGGTCATTAGGTCGAAAATTGACTTTTTTTTTCAAAAGGTGACCTAATGGGTCAATAATTGGTAATTATGTCAAAATTTACTTTTTTGACCAAAATTAACTTTTTAGTCAAAAGTCGATCTATTAGATTCGATAGGTTGGTTATTGGGTCGAGGATTGACGATTATGACTAATGTTAACTTTTTGGTCGAAGATTTACTTATTGGGTTAATAATTGGTCATTAGGTCGAAAATTGTACATTTTGACCGAAAAGTTGACTTTTTGGTTAAAATTTGACCAATTAGCAATGGGTTAGTCATTGGGTTAGAAATTGACCATTTTGACCAAAGTTAACTTTTAGTCGAAAGTTGACCTATTTGGTTAATGGGGGTCATTAGGTCGAAATTTAGTTATTTTGACCAAATTTGACTTTTGGTCGAAAGTTGACATATTGGATCGATGAGTTGGTTATTAGGTCGAAGTATAACCATTTTGACCAAAGTTGACTTTTTGGTCAAAAGTAACATATTGGCTCGATGGGTTGGTCATTGGGTCGGAAATTGATCATTTTAACTAAACTTGACTTTTTGGTCGAAAGTTCACTATTGGATCGATGAGTTTGTCATTGGGTCGAAGATTGACCATTTTGATCAAAGTTGACTTTTTGGTCAGAGATTGGCTTAGTGGGTCAATTATTGGTCATTTGGTCAAAAATTGACTATTTTGACCAAAATTGACTATTTTGACCAAAATTGAATTTTTTGTCAAAAGTTAACCCATTGGGTCAATGGGGTTGTCATTGGATCAGGAATTGTCAATTTTGACCAAAGATGACTAATTTTGACCAAAGATGACTTTTTGTCAAAAGTTGACCTACTAGTCAATGGGTTGGTCATTGGGTCAAGGATATACCATTTTGACCAAAGTTGAATTTTTGGTCAGAGATTGGCTTACTAGGTTAATAATTGGTCATTAGGCCAAAAATTGACTATTTTATCTAAAATTGATTTTTTGGTCAAACATTGATCTAATGGGTCAATGTGTTGGTCGTTGGGTCAAAAATTGATAATTTTGACCAAAGTTGACTTTTTGGTCAAAAGTTTAGCTACTTTGGGTCAATGGGTTGGTCATTGGGTCAATGATTGATCATTTTGACCATAGTTGACATTTTGGTCAGATATTGACATCTTGGAGTCTAAAATTGGTCATTAGGTCGAAAATTGAATATTTTGACGAAAATTAAATTTTTTGTCGAAAGTTTACCCATTAGATTGACGGGGTGGCATTGTGTCGAGAAATTGACCATTTTGACCGAAATTGACTTTACGAGTCGAAAGTTGACTGTTTGGTCGATGAGTTGGCAATTCGATCGAATTTGACCATTTTGGTTGAAGAAAACTTTTTGGTCGAAATTTGATATATTGGGTCGACAGGTTGGTCATTGGGTCAAAAAATTGACCATTTTGACCAAAGTTGACTTTTTGGTCAAAAGTTGACCTATTGGGTTAATGGGTGATCATTAGGTCAAAAATTGACTATTTTGACAAAATTAACTTTTTGGTCAAAAGTTGTCTTGTTGGGTCAATGTGTTTGTCATTGGGTGAATGATTGATTATTTTGACAAAATTAACTTTTTTGTCAGAGATTGACTTATTTGATCACTAATTGGTCATTAGGTCAAAAATTGACTATTAAATATTTTTATAATTAAATTATATTTACAAACAAATATCTTATACTTAAAAATTTTAAAATAAAAAAATAATATTATATAAAATTATATATATATATACACACACACACATATATTTAATTATTTATAATTTATTTAACTATTAAAAATTTATATAATTAAATTATATTTATAAATAATATCTTATACTTAAAATATTTAAAATAAAAGAATAATATTAAATATATATATATATATATATATATATATATATATATATATATATATATATATATATATATATATATATATATATATATATATATACATATATATATTTTTATTTATAATTTACTAAAGCTATTAAAGATTTTTATAATTAAATTATATTTATAAATAATAAACTATACTTAAAACATTTAAAATAAAAAAAATAATCATATATATATATAATTTATTTAACAATTAAATTTTTTATAATTAAATTATATTTATAAATAATATACTATATTTAAAATATTTAAAATTAAAAAATAATATTAAATAAATAAATAAATATATATATATATATATATATTTATTTATAATTTTGTTAACTATTAAATTTTTTTATAATTAAATTATATTTAAAAATAATATACTATACGTAAAATATTTAAAATAAAAAAATAATATTTTATATATATGTAAATTTATGTAAATTTATGTATATATATATATATATATATATATATATATATATATATATATATACCTAAATTTATATAATACCTATATATATATATAAATAAATTTATATTAATATATACCTATATATATTTTTATTTACACTTTATTTAATTATTAAATATTTTTATGATTAAATTATATTTATAAATAATATACTATACTTAAAATATTTAAAACAAAAAAAATAATTTTAAATAAATTTGTATATATATATTTATATATACCTATATATATTTATTTATAATTTATTTAACAATTAAATAGTTTTATAATTAAATAATAATTCTAAATAATATACTATACCTAAATTATTTTAAATAAGAAATTATATAAAATACACACACACACCACACACACACACACACACACACACACACATATATATATATATAGATACACATTTATATTTATTTATTTTTAATTTTTTTAACTATTTAATATTTTTATAATTAAATTATATTTATAAATAATATACTATACATAAAATATTTAAAATAAAAAATAATTTTAATATATATATATATATATATATTTATATATACCTATATATATTTATTTATTTATAATTTATTTAATAATTAAATATTTTTAGAAATAAATTATATTTATAAATAATATACTATAATTTGAACATTTAAAATAAAAAAATAATATTATAAAAAATATTTTATATAATATATATATTTATAAATAAATTTATATTAATATATACCTATATATATTTTTATTTACAATTTATTTAATTATTAAATATTTTTATGATTAAATTATATTTATAAATAATATACTTATACTTAAAATATTTAAAACAAAAAAAATAATTTTAAATAAATTTGTATATATATATATATATTTATATATATATATATAGATATATATATATATATATATATATATATATATATATATATATATATATATATATATATATATATATTTATATATATACTTATATATATTTATTTATATTTTATTTAACTATTAAATAGTTTTATAATTAAATAATATTTCTAATTAATACACTAAACCTAAAATATTTAAAATAAGAAATTATATAATATATATATATATATATATATATATATATATATATATGTATATATATATATATACACACATTTATATTTATTTATTTATAATTTATTTAACTATTAAATAGTTTTATAATTAAATAATATTTCTAAATAATATACTATTCCTAAAATATTTAAAATAAGAAATTATATAATAATATACATATATATATATATATATGTATATATATATACACACATTTATATTTATTTATTTATAATTTATTTAACTATTAAATATTTTTATAATTAAATTATATTTATAAATAATATACTATACATAAAATATTTAAAATAAAAAATAATTTTAAATAAATATATATATATATATATTTTTTATATATACATATATATATTTTTTTATTTATAATTTATTTAATAATTAAATATTTTTATAAATAAACTATATTTATAAATAATATACTATAATTTAAACATTTAAAATTAAAAAATAATATTATATATATATATATATATATATAACTATATATATATTTTTTATCTATAATTTATTTAATTATTAATTATTTTTTAAATTAAATTATTTTTTTAAATAATTTTCTATACTTAAAACATTTAAAATAAAAAAATAATATTATATATATATATATATTTATATATATATATATATATATATATATATATATATATATATATATATATGTATATGGTAGGTAGTTTGGAGGGAAGTGCTGCGGTATGGTTTGCTCTTGGTGAATTTGGAGTTTTGGATGGAGTTGGTAGGTACTTCTCTGGATTCTGCCTCTTGGTTTGGCTTCCAGCTTAGGTATTTTGGTTGTTTAGGTGGGTTTTTCCTTCTGGGCTGGAAGTTTTCAAAATTTTAATGTTACATTGGTTTGGTTTTGTGTGGTTGATTGATTCTCTTACTGTTGTGGATTTCTTCGTTGGATTCTTGGTTTGGTTTCCTCTGGACTCTCCTCTTGTGTTTCTTCTTGGAGAGTTAGTCTGAGGTTACGAAGTTATGGCTAACTACGCTCGGCCATATCTGATTGATGTAGCAACTAATGTTATGTGGACTAAAGCCTCTTATGCGGGGGTTGTGGGTATGGGGAACTCTGCTGCGCAAGACCTTTGATCATCTAGTTTTTCCCAAACCTTTGCATAGCTTCTTCTGTGGTAGGGGTAATGCTCCTTCATTAATCTTGTTGGTAACAAGGATGGCTTGCCTGTTGTTTTGTTCTCCAAAAAAGATATGAGGTGTTTGAATGATGCCATTAAGTACTGCTTGATTGGGAAGTTTCAGATGGGACACCCAAAAATGGAATATGTAAGGAAAAGCTTTGAGGAGTTAAATCTTGCTGGCATCTGGAAGCTTAGGTTGCTGGATGGAAGGCAATTGCTCATTAGACTCTCTAATGAGGAAGACTAAGCCAAGGTTTTTGGCAAACAATTTATCCTAATTGCTGGTACTTACATGAAGCTATTAAAATGGACTCCTGAATTTGATCCACTAAAGGAACCACCTATTATTCCCATGTGGTATAAATTCCACTAATCTACCTATACTGACTTTATGATCATAATGCTCTTTTTAACATAAGTCGAGCCACAGGAACCCCATTAAAAACGAATACAAAGACTTTTGATTTAGCGAGACCAGTGCCGGCAAGAGTTTTGGTGGAAAGGGACATTACACTCCCGGATATACATAAAGTGTGGTTGAGAACGGATGAGGACATACGGAAGAAGGTTTACGGCGGGAGGTGGAAGTTGAATTTAAACCTTTTCTTACGCAAGCATTGTAGAATGTTTGACCATGAGATGGAAAATTGCTACGGGCTCCATCCTCTAGCGAGAAGAAAGCTGTTGGTCGGCGAGAAGGTTAACACAGCTGACCACCGAGAGAAGAGCAGGAAAACCTGATTGCTAAAACTGTAACAAGGGAAGTTATTAATCTTGACCCTCCTAGGGATGACAGAGTGGGGGAGAATGAGGAAGTGCAAACTTTGAAGGAGCAGGAAATGCAGGAAGGTCTTTGTTGAGGGTGTTGTCACTACCCAAGTCATTAATAATATAGACATTGCTCCTCTCCACAGGGAAATCGGTGAAGTGGAGAATAGGATGGATTTATGCGGGGGAAGATTCGAGTGGTGAATGATGAAATGAAGTACGGATGGCAAATCCGGAAAAATAGTAAAAGAAAGAAAAGCAAATCGGAGATACAAAGTTCTGCGGAATCCCATCCCTCAGTGATCCTCCGACGGCCCTCTTCGCTCATAGGACTAGGGGAAAAGGGAAAAATCTTTTATTATGATTAATTTTATGTGTTGGAATATAAGAGGGGCTGCTCATCCCTCCTCTCTCGGTAAATTAAATACATGGTTAAATATTACAAGCTATGGTGTTTTGCTTTACTTGAACCCATGGTTAATAAAAATACTTACAACATTATTAAAAGTTTCCTAATTTCCATCTGTTGGATTAATTTGAGTAATAAGATATGGGTATTTGCTAGAAAGGAGCTACATTGTTCTATTTTGGTGGATCATCAACGGTTTATGCACATTCAGGTTTCTATTGGAGATCATTTTGGTTTTGTCACATTTATTTATGCTAGCTCAGCTCCTGTTCACCAGCAGAACCTTTGGAATACCTTAGTTAATATTGCACCCAGCATTAACTCCTTTTGGCTTGTTGGAGGGGACATTAATTGCCTTTCTTCTGCTGCAGAAAAGAAAGGTGGTGCTTCTCCTAGCTTGGCTTCCATGAATAGGTTTAATCGATTTCTTGCTGATCTTTGCTATTTTTGATGCGGGCTTTTGTGGTCCATCTTACACATGGAGAAGGGGTAGAACACAGGGAGAGACTAGATAGATTGTGGGGAATACTTCTTGGCTTCGGCAATTTCCACATACTTATTGTTACTCATCTATCCATGGCGAGGTTCGATCACGGACCATTCTTAATCTCTATTAGCAACACTGATAATATTACAAGAGGTATGTTCATATTTTAAAATATGTTGACTAAGCACCCATATTTCCTGGCTAAACTTGAGAAGGTTTGGGTCTCTCTCATGGGAGGCTCCTCTTGGGGTAATCTTTTGGAATTACATAAAATCACTGCTAAGGATTTCAGGAGATGGAATTGGACAGTATTTGGGAATCTACAGGAAAATCTTAAGAAGGCTTGAAGAGGATGTGGTACAGCTGCTGAAGGCTGGTTTTCTTAATGGGGAGCGTAGTGAAGGCTGCTCTTTACGGTGCTCATGATCGGTTGCTAGTTCGGGTCGAAGTATCGGGAAGATTTTTATAAACGAAGCATTTCTTGCCAAATTTCTTGAAGGGGATAGAAACACTAACTACTTATCATGCATTCATTAAGTACAAGAGGAAGTGTAACATGATTCTTTCCATCAACGATGAAATTTGGAACTTTGCTCCATAATGCGAGGATATTGCATTGGATGTAGTTAATCACTTTGCTCGAATCTTTACTCAGCCCGATAAATGTTCTACCCAGTTTATGATAATTTGCTACGGGACCAGTTCCTTTATGTACAAAATCTTAATTTAGTTGACGACCACAGGGAAGATGAAATCAAAGCTGCATTAGACTCCATTGATGGTGCTTAAAGGCTACGAGGACACGATGGCTTCTCTTCCAATTTTTATAAAGTTTGGATGGACGGTAGTTGGGAAGGAGGAAATTGAGTCGTTCGGGATTTCTTCCGGGGTATTGATATTCCAAAGTATTTTTACGCACTCTATTATTGTGTTAATCCCCAAAAATAAGTTGAGAAAATCTTGGGGAGACTACGGACCTATTAGCCTTACATACGTAATGTCCAAAATTCTCGGTAAAATCATTATGGCAAGATTGCGGCCACATTTGAATATCCTCATTAGCTTTAGTCGAGTTGCATTTGTGAAAGGCGAGATCAATCTCGAGATAATATCTTGCTTGGCCCAAGAGATGGTGTTGGATTTAGATAAGAAATGTAGAGGCAACAATGTTATCTTTAAACTTGATATAAGGAAATCATATGATACCATCGGTTGGGGGTTCATCATTCGAACCACATGTCTTTAGGGGTTTTCGGCCAAGTTTTGTTCGGCTCATCCATAGGTGGCTAAGTAATAATGCTCATTACGTTATGGTGAATGGTAGAAGCCATGGATTCTTCGGTGCATCTAGAGGTATCGAGCGAGGAGACCCTCTCTCCCCTACCATTTTTATCCTTGCATTTGATTACTTATCCGGAATATTGGATTTTGTTTTTACCCGAACACCCGGCCTCAGCCTACCATCGCGGGTCCAATTTTATTGTCGGCCATTTATCTTATGCGAGATGATATTATTATCTTTTCTAAAGCTTCTAAGAGTTTGCTATTAAAGCTGTAATTAAAACAATAGCACACTTCGAGGAGGTTTACGGTTTGGAGATTAATCTTCGAAATGTCATTTCTACCCCGACTCTAATGTTAGCCTTATGATGAGAACCTGGATTGCGATTATACGGGTTTTCGATCGCTAATTTTCCTATCACGTTACACAGGAGTCCATTTGATTAAGGGAAGATCTAAACAAACTCAATTTCAAGAAATTATTGAAAAAATAAAAGCTCGAATTTACGGGTGGTCTAATTCCTTTTTATCGAATGGGGGAGGCTAACATTATTGAAGAGCATATTAAGCGCCCTCCCATCCTATGCTCTACGGATGTTTATCATGAAAAGAGCACACAAACAAGCATTGGAAGAATGTTTAATAATTTTTTGTGGGGCATTTGGTCAACATGGCGAGATCCATTGGTTATCTGGAAAAAGCATGTAGACCCCTACGAGTACAGGAAATTTAGGGTTTAAAAGCTTTGAACGGCTTAGCTTCATAAATTTATGTAAGCTGTGGATTAGATTCGGAAGTTAATGACACCATTTGGTCACAATACATGCATGGTAAGTACTGCAGAAAGGATCATCCTTCTCTGGTGGTGCCCAAGCGGGGATTCTAGACTATGGAAAGCATTGCGATGGTGAGAGATAAGAGTTGAGCAGGACCTTTATCTGCTGGCTAGGGAGAGGGCAAGTTAATTTTTGGCTTGAGAATTTGGTGTGGGGAGGGGAGAAACTCTCTTTTCCTCACAATGTGGATGGACTTTCTATTTCTAAAAGCTATGTTAATACTATTGGTGCGAGAACCAATGGAATAGCGGAGTCGAGGAACATCTTAACTTCGATCAACTACGGCGGGTTCTCTTGACTCCCTTTCATCTGAAAAAAGAGACAAGCTTATCACTAAACGACAACATCTACAAAGGCTGGGGTCCTTTATTTTTAGAAATTCTATTCTTGGGATCACATTAGGTGGGGACTTGAGGCTGTGGAGCAGTTTCTTGTCACCATCCATCTTTCTTTGGAGAGCTAGGCATTTCTTTGTTGCCCAGCGATGATATCCTTAAATTAAAGGAACTTAGAGGGCCTTCCTGGCTATCGATTATGTATGCGGGAGGAAGAATGCAGGGATCATTTATTCTTCGGGTGCTCTTTCTCTCGAGAGTCTGGACTCGAATCATTAGCAAAATTACGGTGGATACTTTGAATTTAAGTTGGCTAGATCTTTTGATGTCTTTGGGGGGCTGGCATAAGGTGAATCTCATGGTGGTTCCTGGTGTTGTGGCCTAGTTTATACTGGATGGGCGAGAAATAAAGTAAGGTTTGAGGGGTGTTAAATCACTGCTTCCTTATTCTTTGCTCAGTTGTTTAACATATTTTCGAAACTCACTAAATACCAAAAATTCGAGAGATATTTGACGGGTGGGTTACGGGATTTCTTCCTCATCCTCTACGGTGGTTGGTTGGTCCCCTCCCCTTTCCGATTGGATCAAAGTAAACACGAGATGGAAGCTTTAAAAATCGAGCGAGTGGGATTGGTGGTATTTTCGGAAATGGGGTGGGGCGATGTCTATTGTTCTTCTACTCTCCCATTGATGCTTGTGATGCTCTTGAAGCTGAAATGATTGCCATCTATTGGGCCCTTAAAATTGCCACGATCTGTGATGTGAGGCTACTGATTGTGGAATCTGACTCTTCCATATGCATAAGATTCTTGCAGGATACTGAAACTGCTCCATGGTACATTCAAAGATGGCTGAATAGAGTGAAAGGTTTGGTTGAGAGTAAAGATGTAATATTTTCCTATATACCTAGGGAAGGTAATGCTCCTGCACATTGGCTTGCCTCTCAGGGATATTGTAATGGTAAAATTTTGGTAAATACTACACCTCCCCTCCCAAGTTTGTTTTGATGCATGGGGATAGATTAGGCCTTCCTTTTGTAAGAAGATAGTTGTGCTTGATTATGAAAATTAATATATCACTTGCTTATTAGGCAAGTTTTTTACTATATATATATATATATATATATATATATATATATATATATATATATATATATTTCTATTTATATATACCTATATATATTTATTTATTTTTAATTAATTTAATTACTAAATATTTTTATAATTAACTTATATTTATAAATAATATTCTATACTTAAAATTTTGAAATAAAAAAATTATATATATATATATATATATATACAAATTTATTTAATATTATTATTTTTTAAAAATATTTTATTATTTCGGTGTCTGAGAATGAATTACTCGCGACTCCATTTCGGCTGACTTTGGTAGGAAAATTCCTATATGGTCACCCGAAATTAGAACTAATTCGGAGGGATTTCGAGCTTATGAAGTTAGTGGGTACATGGAAAGTAGGGTTACTAGATGGTAGGCATATCTTAATTCAACTTTCTAACGATGAAGATTATACTTGGCTTTTTGCTCGCGGGATTTTGAGGATTGATGATCGAATTATGAAACTTCTTAAATGGTTCGTTGATTTCGACCGCGAGATTTGAATCTCCTGCCATTACAGTGCAGAAACGTACGCCGGTTTGAAAGTTCATCACTTTAAGCCTCGATTTCTATTTTCAATTGCGGAGATTTTCGGGAAACCTCTACTGATTGATCCTCCTACCAAAGATTTAGATGGTTCCCGACCAATTCTTGCTAGGTTTCTTGTAGAACGGGACATTACTCGATCCCTCACGATGAGATGTGGATTGGGTCCGCTCATAATGGGTATTTGGTTAAGCTCATTCTTGAACGAAACCCCTTATCTTGTCCTCATTGTAGGGTGTTTGGGCACGGTCTTTGCTCAATCTTATCACTTGCACCACGAGCTCGGGAGAGTTAGTATAAAGAAACCTAAAGGCTTGGTTCCATCCACATCGATCTTCATTTGGATCCCAGGCAACGTAGTTTGTTGAGGTGCCTGGGAATATCGTTGAACATGACCTTAAGGGAGAAGGCTAGATGGATGAGGGTGTTCATATGACCCATTCTGTCATTGAAGAGTCAGTTCCTACTGTTGCTGAGGGTAGTACTATGTTGAAGGGTATTGTGGTGAACCCTTATGTACCTAGTATCACTGATTCTGATAACTTTATCGCTGAGATCAATCAGGTCAATGATGTTAACGATGGGGTTTATGTGCCTTTAGTACATCTTGGGGTGGGTTTTATGGGGAAACAACCTATTCATGTAGTTTTCTCTGCTCCTAGACATCCCACCTCTATGATGTCGAAGGCCGGCACTTTAATTCGACATGCAAGTTTGGGTGATGTCCCTCCTGTTTTGGAACCTCAATTGACAGCTGTCTCTGAGCTCCTTGGAGAGGAATGGGCGGTGCAAAATTCCCGCCGTAGAAGGAAAAAAGGAACTTACGAATTGATCAACCTAGGGGTTGGGTGTGACATTGAAGGAAACAAAAATTATCACTCCGAGGAAGAAGGTAGACTAACCCAAACTAGGGCTCCTAGGGAGGGCTCCTTGTCTATACATGTTTAATATCCTAATATGGAATATCAGGGGAGTTACGGATCCTTACTCCCTTGGTAGATTGAAATTGTTGACAAAGATCTGTAAGATCGATATGTTCGCTATTTTGGAGCCTATGATTTCTTCTAATGAGCTTCACATGATGGGAAAATTTAAGCAGTTTTCTTGCTTCCGTAATTGCTCTAATAAAATTTCATTTTTTTGGCGGAAGCATATTTTTTTGGAAATTGTTGTGGATGATGGCCAATTCATTCATACTTATTTTTTCTGTTGATGAATTCTCAGGTTGATTAACTTTTGTTTACGCTAGCACTCGCCTTTCCGCTCGACATGAGTTGTGGAGGAAAATTACTGATATGGGTAGTATTATCCCAGATAGATGTTTGGTGGGAGGAGATTTTAATATGGTTATGAATAACTGTGAAAAGTTGGGCTGTCGTCGCCCTGCCACTTCTCTCATGAATAGGTTCGGGGAGGTTATGGCCGATGCGGGCCTGTCGGATTTGGGGTTTCTTTGGATCCAGATTTACCTGGAAGAGAGGTAAAGTTTTTGAACGTCTGGATATGTGTTTTGCTAATCAAGCCTGGATGTCTTCTTATGGGTTCACCCAGGTTCAACATCTTTTAGTTCGGGCTCCGATCATAAACCTCTATTGCTTTCATTAAATCATTTTAAGAAAACCGCTAATTATCACTTCCATTATTTAAATGTCTAGTCTAGACATGAGGGTTTTTTAAGGTTGGTTAAGGATAATTAGAAAATTGATGACATTGGGAATGCGTGGTTTTGTCTGTGGAAATTACATAAGAAGGTGGCTTTCGCTTTGAGGACTTGAAATTGGAATGTGTTTGGTAATATTCACGCCAAGGTCAGCATTGCCGAGCAATGGGTTATGGATCTTTAAGTGATTGATGAAGCTACTAGTGAAGTTATGTCTCAGCTTCATGTGGCTCACTCTAATTTATTGGAAGCTTCGCTTTGGGAGGAGGATTATTTGCAACAGAAGGTGGGTGACGTTCATTTTGCTCAAGGCGATAGAAAAACAAAGTATTTCCATGCTTGTATTAAGCAATGTCGGGCCAATAGCAATATTTTTCGCATTAAGAATGCTTATTGATATTCAGGATTTGGGGAATACTGCGGTTAGTTACTTCACTGACATTTACACTGCTCGGGAGACTATGGGTTCCATCGAGGCTCGCTTGTTAAATGATATGAGAAGCTATACAGAGAATCTTGACCTTTACGGTATTCCTACGGTGATGAGGTTTATGATGCTTTAAAAGATATCAACTCTAATAAAGCGCCGGGTCCGGACGGTTTTACCGCTGATTTTTACATTAAATGTGAGAGCATTGTAAAGAGAGATGTGATCCATGCCATTCAGAGTTTTTTATGGGGGAAACACCAGGTAAATATTTCTCTTTTGCCACGATTGTCCTTATCCCCAAGTCTACATAAAAGACATCTTGGGACCACTTCAGTCCTATTTCGCTTACTTCAGTAATCTCCAAGGTTATTAGTAAAATTATGGTGAAACACATTAAACCCCACCTCAATCATATCATTTCTTCAAACCAATTGGCCTTCATCCAGGGTAGGAGTATCACGGATAATATTATGTTAGCCCAGGAGATTATACATGATATTGAGATGAAGTGCCGTGGTGGCAATATGGTCCTTAAGTTGGATATTCGTAAAGCTTATGATTCCGTTAGTTGATATTTTATAACTGAAGTTCTTAAAGCAAGATGATTTTTTGTTGCATTTTGCCAACTTATTCTCAATTGACTTCGTTGCAATCACTATAACATTCTCATTAATGGTAATTCCTATGGCTTCTTTAATGCCACCCGGGGAATCAAGCAGGGCAATCCTCTTTCCCCCACTATATTTATCTTGGTGCTTGACTATTTCTCCCGGATGTTTGAGGATTTATATGGCCGTGACCCGTCGGTTCACTACTCTACTAAGTCATCTGTGGTGGTCTCGCATTTGCTTTATGCGATGATGTCGTTCTTTTCTCTAACGCCTGTAAGAATAGTATCAGGAAGGTTTATCACTTAAGAAATTCCAGGATCTCTCAGGCCTTTCTTTTAGTGCTAATAAATGTAATTTGTACTTTGGTAAGATTACTGATCGACAGAAGGTTTTATGGGTGGGCGGTACATGGGGTTTCAATGCTCGGTGCTTCCTATTAAATATCTTGGGGTCCAGCTTCTTAAGGGGAGAATGAAACAAACTCAATTTGATGAGGTGGTGGAGAAGATTAAAAATAGGATTAATTATTGGAGGAATAACTTTTTGCCCTTTGGTGGCCGCATTACCTTGATTAGAAGTATCATCCTGAGCATGCCAATATACGGGTTACAAGTACTTCAAATTAAGAAGAGTACCCAAACCGTCTTAGAAAAATGTCTCAATAAATTTTTATGGGTCGGTGGTTTCTTTGGGAGGAAGTGGTGTTCTTGGAAGAAGCTATGTAAATCTATTAGTGGGGGTGGACTGGGTTTTAAGGAGCTTCAGCACATTGCCGACATTAGCCTATTTAAGCATTGGCTGAATTTTCGCCTTGGGAAGTCCTTGTGGTCCTCTTTTATGCATGGAAAGTATTGTAAGACCTCTCATCCCACGCTTGCTATTTCGAAGAAGGGTAATTCTATTTTATGGAAGAGACTTCTTCGTATTCGGGATTGGGCTATGGATCTCATTTTTTGGGATTTGGGTTGCAGTAATATTTCCTTTTGGCATGATTCTTGGGCTTAGATCTCTTTGCAACAGGGGGAGCATGTCAATGATAATTGGTCGTATTGGACACGTGGATCGATGGCCTACGGAACTGCCTCTTTTACATAATTTGGTGGGGGTGGATATGGTTATTTACATCTCTGCCATTCCTGATTGATCCTGCCTCGACTCCCCAATACCAAGATTCGTCCTAACTTCTCTATTTCTAAATTGTTTATCTCTATTTGCATCATTTTCGGATACCCAATGGGGTAGGCGTATTTGTCTTCTCGCTCTTACCCCATCTATGTCGTTTAGCATTTTGAGGATTTTCCACCATCTTCTTCCCCGCGATGATATCCTCAAGCTTAAAGATTTAAGGCTCGCACGAGGTGTGTTTTTTGTCGAGTTTAGAGGAATCTTTGGATCATATTTTCTTTACTTGTGCTTATGCTGTGCAAATTTGGCTAAGGGGGATTTGGTTTGCACGTGTCCGACCCTGTGTCATAATCCGACCACTACCTCTATAATTTGTAACCCTGAGTGGTAGCAAGTACATTTTTACCAAATTTATCCCTTTATTCCCCGTGTTGGTTTATTTGGATGGCTCACGATACATTATGACACCGTCCTATAATATTATTGCGTTACGTAATAGGGTTTTCAAGTTCGGGGGTATGAAGAGGGATTTCTTCTCCGCATTCCATACTTTGATAATTTTCGAGCCATCCTCTTCTATACCGCGAAGGCCTCGCAACTCCCGACATTGGTGAGATGGCGTACTCCCCCGATCCCGAGTGGGTTAAGCTTAACATAGATGGGAGTTGGAAACCCGATTCCGCCGTGATTGGTGGTGTTTCTAGAAATGCTAATGCTAGGTGTGTGCATTTTATTCTTTACTTCACCCATTGTTCCGATTTCCGCCTTTTGGAAGCTTGAGGCGTTGTGCCTTTTTAATGGGTTGTCTCTATCTCTCGCTCTTATGAATTGGAATTTTTTGGAGGTTGAGACGGACTCTAGTGCTATGGTTGAGTGTTTTAATGAGAGTAAAGTGGTGCCTAGGGAAATTATTTATTATATCAACCGGATTAAATATGTTTCCTCGCGTATGCAAATTGCTTGCCGATTAATTTATCACGAGGGTAATAAATCTCGCGAATTGGCTTGCTCGCCTTGGCTCTTTGACGAGGCAAATTCAGGTTGGTTCCCGTCCCACCTCACGCCTTAAAGTTGTCGTTTACCTAAGTGACAATAATGATGCCCCGTATATTTGTGCAAATAATTAAGTGCAGCATTTTTGTTTTTCGTATAGCTTTGTGGATCATTATATTTATGATGCTTTGAGGAATATATTTATATGGTTTGGATTGTTTTAAAGAATATATATATATATATATATATATATATATATATATATATATATATATATATATATATATATATATATATATTACAAACTTTACATGCATATGTTTTTGTTCCTCCAAATTTCTAAAATGTGATTTCTACTATCCTCATCTTCTCATGCCTCCTTTGCCTAAGCATATCTACAAAGTTTATATATATATATATATATATATATATATATATATATATATATATATATATATATATATATATATATTTCAAAAAATGTAAAAGTGTAAATCGCATTGCTCCATCCGAGCACCTTTTCTTCAGAATTGCATTACTCATCTTCCTATATGCCGAATGATTTACATATATATATATATATATATATATATATATATATATATATATATTATAATATATATATATATATAAACAGGATGGTTTTCATGGCCGGATGTGAGCTCGCTAGGGTTTCGCCCATGAGTCCGGCGGCCGACTCCGTCGGTGGTGGTAGGTTTGAAGAGGTGCTGGGTGTGTGGTCCTCCCCGGGTCCGCTCGTGGTGTTGGTGACCTCTTTGCCGGGTTTTTGTTCCTCCCGGCTCGTTAATTCAAATTCTCTACCGTTCCATTGGCTCTCGGGAGCCTTGTCATGGGATCGGAAAGTTCAGCTTTTACTTCTACCGAGCTTTACCTTACCGGTTACCGCCGAGATTCTCGTTTGTTGTCACTTTACCGATCTTTCCCCGGATCAAGCCAATGGCAAACCCCGCGGGATTCGCTACTGTGAGTGACCGGATTAAGGCCCTTGCGGTGTGTGTCGTCGTTCTTAATCTCACTTTCCAATCGTTCTTCCCGTATTTTTCATGATGCCGCCGTAAGGAAAGTATCCCCGCCTCTCATTCATCCCATTGATGTCAAAGATGGTCACTAATTGCCTACTTTTCCGATGAGGAAATTAACACTCTGAATGAAGAAGTCGCATTAACACTATAGGGAAATTGACTCGGGACATCCAAAGATGGAGCTGAATGGCTTTTTTTATCACCTGCATTTATCACCTCGGAGAATGGGGCTTCTTGATGGAAGGCACCTTCTTATCCACTTCTCCAATGAGGAAGACTATGCTAAGCTCTTTGCAAAACAAAGTGTAACTATTGCCTGTATGGATATGAAACTTCTAAAATGGACACCAGGATTTGATCCTAGCAAGGAACCACCCATCATCCCAATTTGGTTTAAATTCCCCTAATCTCCCATACAGATACTTCAACCATAATGCTTTATTCCGTATTGCTAGAGCTATCGTGAACCCCAATTCTCGAATGGATGCACCACTTGTAATAGAGGCCTACCCGAAGCAAATTAGGATCCAAATTGAAAGAGATATCTCCTTACCCGAAATCAATGTATCTGGGTGGGCATTGCCGCCGAGGGTTGGCAGTAGTTATCATGCAACGTAAACCTACTATTGCACTAATTGCAAGATGTGTTTGGTCATACTATAGAGAATTGTTATAGACTCCACCCACCTCCTGAAGCTCCTAGGGCCGAACCTTTGGTTAGCAGCCTCTTCTACCCCAATTCAATCTCCTATCACCGTCGTTTTGCCTCACCTTTCGATTCCCTCCATCTCCACCTCCCCCCAAGAACCCATTCCGCCCCGACCTCCTCCTCTCCTTCTATTCCTATACTACCCCCCGAACACCGGTTCTCCCGATTTAGCCCCTTCTACCGTTATTCCCCAACCTCCCCCACCCAACTCATTCGTAACAATTCTGGAAAATAATCAGTTCAAAATGCTAAAAGAAAAAGAAATAAATTAGATATCAACTCAGCTCTACTACCTCTCATTCCTTACTAGCCGAACCCTCTTCCTCACCCCATTAAGGGGGAGAATCCAGTCAAAATCCCACCCACCTTCCCCCCACCCCACCTACCTACTTTATTGCATGATAAACTTTCTATGCTGAACATTAGGAGGTGTGGCTCACCCACCTCACTTAAAAGGATTCACTATCTTACCAAAACACTCCCTTTGGTGCTTTGCTTTACTTGAGCCTCTTGTGCACCAAAGATTCCAATAGAATTATCAACTCTTTTCATGGTTTCACTCATTTTGCTAATTCCAACAATAAGATATGGGTCTTTTTGCAGAAAGAACTTAATTGACCTGCCTGCTGATCTTCAAAGCATGGTTCATATCTCTATCTCCTTTGCCGGACAAAGCAACAATGCCACTTTTGTGTATGCCGGTGTAAAAGCCGATAGAACTCGCTCCGGGAGCATATCCATAATCTAAGCAATGTCATTAATTGCCCTCGGATCACTGGGGTGATTTCAATTGTATTACTACTCCGCCGAAAAGCCGTGCCATGCACCTAATGTAACAATAATGAACACCTTCAATGATAATATTGATGCAAATGGGCTTTATGATCCGGGATTTAGGGGTCCTAGTTTCACTTGGAAAAGGAATTCTACTAAAGAAAGGTCGGATAGATTTCGGCAAATGAGCTCGGCACAAATATTTCGCATACCTGCATCACTCATCTTGCTCTTATTTGCTCCGACCATGTGCCTCTCTCAAGAGCTCCACATCGCTCCCCCGCACTCCCCTCCTTTAAACCTTTCGTATATCGAATATCTCTGGCTCACCCATCCCTCTTCCCGGGCAGTGGTCAAAGATAACCGGCAAGATTCTACACGTATGGACCCATGGCACAAGCCGTGCCTCCTTCATCACAAAATGCCAAGTAGGAAATTATCTAATCAACTGGAATCAATTTGGCAATGTATTTAAAGTGGTGAGCAAAGTCGAAAGGGATGTCTTAGAATTGGAAGAGCAAAAGCCAAAATAACAAAGGCTCCCCTCCAACCTAACTCCTTGCCGAAGCTAAACCGGATGCACTCAATTGATATTCGTGATAAATTTCTTCAACAAAAGGCCTCCATTAATCATTTCATGTAGGAGACTCCAACACCGCCACTATCATGCCTACCTCAAATATAAGAGGAAAATGTAACTTCATACACAAGATCAAAAAAGGATAATCGGGATCGGATCTCCAACCACTGAGATTGGTAGAGATGCTACCCACTACTTTCAATCCCTACTTCAACAACACCCATTTCGTAGAGCCAACATAAACACCGCCCTTTTCACTCGATCATCGTGATTACATTAGCCGCCTTAATCTCACTACTCCCCCATCCGAAGAGGAGATCCGGGAAGGCCATTAATTCTATCGATAGCTCTAAGACCGCCTACCACGCGTACACACTTCTCGATTTTTATGATTAAGGCTTGGAGATTATTAAAGCTTCGAAGTGACTCGCCATCACTAGTTTCTTTCTCCTTCGCAGAAGACATTCCTCAATACTTCCATGCTTCCAACTTTGTTTTAATCCCCAAAGACACCGCACAAACTAGTCAGATCATTTCGTACCCATTAGCCTCACATCCGTGATCAAGAAACTATAAGCAAAGTGTTAGTCAACAGACACAACCCATTTTGGAAAGTTATCGTCTTAACTGCGCTTGTCAAAAGGCATCTATCGTCGATAATATCTTGTTAAGACAGAACTTCTATCGAATTTGAATACTAAGTGCGTAAGTGGCAATTTAATTTACAAGCTTGATATTAAGAAGGCATATGATACCATCCACTCGGGACTTTCTTATTAGACACTCTACAAAGAAGGGGTTTTCGAATTTTTTCGCAATCCAATCGAAGATGGCCGGGGGCCAATGCCCATTCTATTCTCGCTTCAATGGGTCTACTTGGGGCTATCGCCTCTAGGGGTCTTAAGCAAGGAGACCCACTCTCTCCCACCCTCTTCATCTTGGCTATGGACTATTTCTCCAAATTCATCAACCAAGCTAAGACAACACACCCCCTCCAACAGTATCACCACAAGCTCAATATTTTAGTATCTCACTTAGTTTATGCAACATGATGTCATGGTTTTCTCCAATGCTTCAAGAATGTCATTAAAATGATTGTCAAATGCCCTAACTCCTTCCGCAATCCTCTCGGTATGGTGTTCAACAAGACAAAAGCCATCTCCTATTTTCTTTAAATACTTCGTGGAGGTCGAAACCGGATTATTAATTTCACCGGCTTTACTAGCACTCACCTCGCCTCTTAAGTACTTAGTGGGTACAAACTTTTGATATGGGCAAGTAACAAAGCAAAGGCACTTTGAAGGCATCCTGCGAAAATCAACTCTTATTTGGCAAATTGGACTCACAAGTACCTTTCCAAAGGAGGTAGGATAACTATCTTCAGTGCTATATTCTCACCACCTTGCCCTCGCTTATGTTCTCCAGATGACCACTATGAACAAAGGAATCCAAACTCTCTTTGGAAGGCTTTTGAATGTTTCCCTTTTCTGGCCGCCAAAGAAAGCAAGGTCATCGGGACTCCTCCCGGACTAAAGTGGCTAAGCCTACTGGCCGGTGCAATGGGTTTAAAACTATATGCCAGACAATTCAAGTGAACCTATGTAAGTCAGGATCACTTAGATCCCGGTAACTCCTCTCGCCAAATTTCGATGGGCAACATCGCAAACCGCTTCCACCCGACCCCGGTTGGGCAGCTAGGCTGGGCGACTTAAGCTATGGAAAGCTATGCCGTAATCGTGCCGCAAGCCGAAAGTCCGTTTAGCCGGCAGCTGCAAGGGGGATCTCACCTTCTCGTTCGGATAACGGTGCCCAACTCGAATGGCTCAACTTCGTACTAACATTCCCAACCTTAAACTCAAAGTATCCGAGTGTCAGTCAGCTAATCGGTCTTTGGAGGATCTTCAAACCGTGCTTACTCCCGAATCCGTTGTGCGGTGTGGCCACCACTAGTTTTGGATGTGCGTAAGCAAGACTCTATCATCTGGCATTCCCGTGCTCAGCATAGCTCGCCTAAAGCCATTTACTCCAAACTTTACCAAACTGGAGCTCATCCCCGGAGTGAATGTCCCCTGAACAAATATTTATCACCATCTATGACTTTCTTTACTTGGAGAACTTTCCGAAGATCCTTCCTACTCGATGACATCCTCAAATTAAAAGGTCTCGAGAGGTCCTTCGTCAGATCGGTGGTACGAGGGAGGAAGAATCTATCAAACACCTCGTTTTTTAAATGCAAAAGTTTTCAAATTTGTTTGGAGGTTAATCTTCAAAGACCGTCAACTCAACACACAAAGCCTTTCTTGGGTCCGCTCCACTCTTGTCGGTCGCCTTGGAACAAGCAAGGGATTGGTGCAGCCTTCTTATTCGTGCTCGGTTCCTTCGATGGTGCTGGAACAAGGCCACTTTTGATGACATACCACTCAAAGGAACAAAAAGTTGCACAAAATTGTCTCTCCTACATCCAAAACTCATCGCATATAACAATTTCTCCAATATTTCAGGCTGTGAGACCTCACACAATGGCGCGCACCTTCCCATAGAATCACACCGGTCAAAACGGCAACCCCCCTGGCTCCCCTTTCCTCAAACTAAATTATAATGGCCGCCGCAATGAGGAAGGTGCCGGATTTGGTGGAATCTTCTGTGAACTGCTGCCAGGGTGATTGCATGCTTTTCTCCATGCACCTCGTTGATGCCGCCGATACTTGAAGCCGATCTCATTGCCATCTTTTGGGGGCTCTCCATGGCCATTAGTCAGAATCGGTATAATATTATTGCGGGAAGGTGATAATGAGGAAATCATTACAATGCCGAACCCCCTCGCCCTCCAACCCTCCCTCGCACCATGGTCATCGGAGGAGTAGAATCCTCGCCATGCCTCCAAACTCACTGTTCAATTCACCTTCATTCACAAGGAAGGTAATCAACTCCGCTCGTCGGGTTAAATTTCAAAGTTGAGCTTCTTCCCATAATGTGAGGGGCCTCAACCATCATTCCTACACGCCTAAAGACCCTTATCAATGCGTGACAATCTTTTCTCGCCCCTTACATCAAGATTACTACCCGACTCCCAATTTCGTGCCGGGATTATTCGAGGTCCCCACCGGCCCCATTATGCCGTTGGGTCTCATGTCTGATCTTCTCTGAATTATGCATGGATCTTTATCTCTTCCATCAAGCCGTTTTGGACTTACCGAGTTACCGCCAGCCTTCTCTCTAATCGCACGTGTACCGTCCAGAAGAGTGGACTATGTTATGTTTCTCTGCTTGCTATTTATTTGTGCCCGCTCTATTTGTTTATGTCCTAGTTTTGTTTTGGGGTGGAGTATGTTTATGAGGGGGTCTTACCATTATTGGTAAGGTTTTTTGTAATTATGGTTGTTAGTAACATGTAGGGAGCCCTTTTGTGGCTTCTTTCCTAAATATATATATATATATATATATATATATATATATATATATATATATATATATATATATATATATATATATATATATATATATATATTATACATATATATATACCATGCATTTATATATATGCTAATATATATACTTCTATATATACTCTTATATATAATCTTGTGTTATCTCAAGTAGGTTGTTGCTTTTGCCATGGTTCGTTGATTTTATTTCCAAGATGTTGATATTCTTTCCATATTAGGTGTTGTATACATGATGGTTTAGTAGCAGGTGTTTTGCGTTACTTTATTTTTGGCTAAGTCGCACACCTTTTATATATCCATAGATAAAGCCCTATGGTCTCTTGCCATGGTAAATTATCTATGCAAATGGAGAATCAAAATACTGAAAATAGTAAATAAATTATTAAAAATAAAATACTCATCCAATTAACTTAATTTTTTTTCCACATTATTCTCCTCTCGTTCACTCGAGCAAGCGGGTATTTTTATTTTATTTTTGTGATTTTCTGCAAAGATATGGATTTTTGAAATTCCCGAGCATTTAAATAATTAAAAATACCCTATTTATCTACTTATCCGACTCGGCGTCGGCCAAGAACATCGCGCCCTCCAAAAGCCCACGCGCATTCCCATTCGACGCAAACATTCGACTCAAATATCTAGGCCCGCGGTTCACGCAGCATTCCCCCGGGTCCCGCACAATCCGAACCGTCCGCTCGATACACGCGCGATCCAACTACTCGGTCATCGTCTACAACCGGTGTGCACCCGTGACCGTCCACACTAAAACCCTAATATCTCACTCGATTCTTAATGGATTTTTGTGTTCTTATGTTTCATGGATTCGTTCGAAGAGACGAACACATCCATATGGTTTATGTTATGAAATTAACTTAAACAAAATGGAGAATCGCCGGAAGCTCGGAGGAAGACCGAGTTCACTTTGCTCGAGAAGTGAAGCTTCGATCTAAGAGTTGTGTCACCTTCTGACATGCTGTGCAAGCTCCAAATGAAGTCTCTCGTCTCGGGGAATCGTCTAGGTATGAAAGTGACCAAGCCCGATCACAAAGCCGAGGCTAGAAGCAATGGCCGGCCCGGTGAGGGGCTTTTGCCGGGAACTTCTCCGTTGGTCGAGTGAAGGTTTAGGACCAATCAATTGAGATCACCACCGTAGTGAAATGTCCTCGTTGGTGGATTTTCAACTCGGTAAATTGAGCTCCGTTAATGGGGACAGTGGCAAAGGAACACTCGGATCAACTGCCGGGTTAGGAGAAGGTCCTCGGAGCAATTTTGCGCAGTTTCCTTAAGGTCCGGTTCATCTCCTCTTTGGCCGAGAGGTGGTGGTGTTTAAATAGGCCATGGCTAGAGGGCTTCCTGTGGGGGTTCAAGGCCGGGATCACCTGGCCAGGGGAGGAGAAGAAATCACTCCAAAGGGCTACTTGGGTTTGGGATGTTTCACTTAATTCAAATTGAATTTTTTATTCAAATTGCTTCTCGGCCCGGTGGTTTCCTAGCTCGGGTGGCCGGGCCGGCTGTGCATGGGTCACCCTCGTGGTCGAGAGGTCGTTGCCGGGTTTAGTGAACTCAATTGGCTAATGCCATGTGTAAAGAGCTCGATTCAAAATGGAATGGGAAGGGGCTCATTTTAGGTTGATTAGGTCCAAGGCATGGTTTAGGCTAGGTGCACCTCCCCCAAGGCTTGACTTGAGCCGAGAGAAATCACTGATCACTTAGAAAAGGGTAGTGAAGTCCCCATCCATGAATATTTGGATTAATCATGGATTAAGGTGAAGCAATAAAAGGGTTAAAACTTTTTTGGCGAGGGTTTAAAAGAGGCTCCTCCTCTTTGTAATTAATGGTATGGTGATGTGTAAAGTGATTCTACTTCATGTGGCTCAGGTATTATTTCAAAGCTTGCTCATGGCTGAAATGGCTTGACATTTGCATGAGAAAGGGATTGGGGATTTTCGAGATTTGCGGGTATTTTGGCATGAGGCTTCATTTGGAATCATTTGATGATGGAATTGAAACTTAGGAATAATTTTGATTAAATGGATGACAAATGAAAATGTCATGTGGGCTTTGTATTGAAAACTCGGGCTTTTGAAATGGTTCTGAAAGTGGGAAGGCTTTCAAGTGGTTTAAGGAAGTGGGGCTTTTGGATTTAAAATAAATTTTGGATTAAAATTTTGTAAAGGATTGTGCCAAATAAATGTTGCAATTGGTTTAGGGATGTTTCATGAATGGTTTGGAATCAATTTGGTGTGATTTGGAGTAGAATCAGTAGAATTGGGCTTTTTAGTTAAAGGGGCCAAAGTGGGTCAAATTGGGCTAGCTTGGGCTAAGGTTGGGCTATGTTGGATTTGATAAAATTAATGTTGAGAAATGCTCATGGGAGTGTCACAAAGAGTTTTCAATCCTTTAGTTGGGCTCTAATTTTGGGATTTTGGCCCATTTCAAGGGTTCGCTAGTCAATTTAAGGGATTTTAGTTTTGGGTTAGGTTTAGGTAGAGCATATGTTTAAATTTTGGGCAAATCAAGTTAGTGTTTTGTTTATGGGGATGTTAGGAAGGCCTTAGAAAAGATTTGGGGCTAATTCGAGTTGAATGATGGCCTGGAAGCTAGGTTTAGGTCATGGGCCAAATTGGGCCTTAGGCTTCAAATTGAAATTGGGCTCAAATGTCAATCAAATTGGACTTGATTTGGTCTAAATTGATGTTGGGGATGTTGAATTGAAGTTTAGAATTGAATTGGACTAGAATTGGGTCAATTGGGGTGGTTTGGTTTGGACATTGGGTTCACTGGTTAAAAATGGGTCAAATTGAGGGTTTTGGTAAAAGTGGGGTAAATTGGCAAAATTGGCCCATGGTGTAGTTGAACAAAATGAAATTGGGAATATTTGGGATTTTCTGGAATTTTCTGGGAATTTTTGGAATTTATGGAATTTTTGGCTAAGAAGGGCATTTTGGGTATTCTAATGGGATTTTTTGTATTTTTGGCCAAAAAAGGTCAATTTGAATGGTGGGAAGTGTTTAGGATTGATTTTGAGGAATTTTGGGTAATTTAGGTGATTTTGCAAATTTTGGGTAGTTCCAATGGCATTTGGTAGGTTTAGCGGGTGTAGGCCCTGGGGTCAAAAATTGAAATTTTGGGAAAATGAATATTGATCAAATCTGGTAGAATAGAATCACTTTGGTTGAGCCATGAAGCCATATTAAGCCCATATGAGCCATGAGAGTACCATCCGAGGCATTCACTATGTTGTTCCTAACCTCTTACCAGGGGCTTGGGGGACAGGGGCTGAATTCATCCATACGAATTTACCATGAGTCGTAGAAGTCAAGTTGGGTGGGAGTGTGGTTTTAGGACTTGGAATGTGTGTGAGAGTGTAGTGTATGTGCAAGTCAACCCTCACTAGACCACGCCACCTGTGGTATTCTTAAGGCCAAAAAGTCCTACAGGGAACTCATCTCAAACCTCCACATTTCAACCCTCTGTGTGATTAGGCCTGCCAATCATGCTTGTGGAGTTTGTGAGTCAAGAGGTGTTTGAATTTCTAAAGGGTGGGTTCCACTTCTAGTCTCCTAAGATTAGTCAAAGGAAAAGCCTAAGGCTAGATCCTAAGTACTAAAGAGAGAAGCAAAAGACCTCATCAAAAATGAGGTCAACAAATGGACCCCCAATAATGTGTGGTGTGCTAACCAAGTACACCGCGCGTACATGCGGACCGAAGAGATCAACAAAATCAACACACATGTCCAAGTGACAAACTTAGATGAAGTAGAAGAATTTTAACGGGGAGTATCGCAGGCTTCAAACCGGAGATTCCCCAACTCGCCTAGAAATTGGAGAAGAAGGTGAACTACAAATCATAAGATCTGGGGAATTCGATTTAGATTTTAGTTTACTTTTTAAAATTTCAAGTTTCAATGTGTGAGTTTGGGTTTTAATTTGAAGTTTGATTCTGAATCGATTTAAGGAAATTTTGAATTTGAAATTTTTATTTCAAATGAGAATTGAAACTGGTTTCAACCTCGGGATTGCGAAGGAATCGGAATTTAGGTACCACTTGAGCGAGAATCCAGAGGCTTGAGTATCGACGGAAAAAGAATGAGAATAAGAATTTAGGTACCGGGGTCTCGAAAGGTATGATAATTGAAATTTAAGTATCAATCTCGAAAGAGAGTCGAAATTTAGGTATCGACTCGAAAAGGATGAGAATCAATTTAGGTGACCGATCTCGAATGAGAACTAGAATTTAGGTACTAGTCTCGAAATGAGAATCGGAATTTAGGTACTGGGCCTCGGAAGAGAGTCGAAATTTAGGTATCGAATTTAAAAAGGATGAGAATCGTAATTTAGGTATTGATCTCGAAATGAGAACTAGAATTTAGGTACTAGTCTCGAAAGTTTAGAATTGAAATTTAGGTATCAATTCGAAAGAGAATTGAAATTTAGGTATCAACCTCAAATGAGAGTCAGAATTTAGGTACCGACCTCGAAGGAAGAGAACTGAATTTAGGTACTACTCGGAACTTAGAATCAAATTTAGGTATCAATTCGAAAGAGAATCGAAATTTAAGTATCGATCTCGAATGAGAGTCGTAATTTAGGTACCGACTCGAAGGAAGAGAACTCGGAATTTAGGTACCAGCCTCGGAAATTTAGAATTGAAATTTAGGTATCAATTCGAAAGAGAATCGAAATTTAGGTATCTATCTCGAAAAGAGAGTCGAATTTAGGTACCGACCTCCCAAAGGAGAGAACTCGAATTTAGGTACCATTCTCGGAATTTAGAGGATTGAATGGTATCAACCTCGAAAGAGAATCAAAATTTAGGTATCGATCTCGAATGAGAGTCGGAATTTATGTACCGATCTCGAAGGAAGAGAACTCGAATTTGTGTACTTAGTCTCTCAATTTAAAGGATTGAAATTTTGGTATCAACTCAAAGAGAATCGAAATTTAGGTATCGATTCCGAATGAGAGCTCAATTTAGGTACCGACCTTCGAAGGAAGAGAACTGGAATTTATGCAGTCACTTCGTAATCTCAGAGATTGAAATTTCTAGGTATCAACCGAAATAGAATCGAAATTTAGGTATCGATTTCGAATAAGAGTCGGAATTTAGGTACCGACTCCTCGAAGGAAGAGAACCGGGAATTTAGGTACCGCCCCGAGTTGAGAAATGGAAACCGGTTCCAATCTTGAAGATTTATCGGTATGAAGAGGGACCTGCCTCATGTCATCGAACCAAATCGAACAAAGTTCGTGGCTCCGTGTCAATAGAATTAGTCGATCCTCTAAGACACGAAGAAAGAGAATTGAAAGGAGCCGGTAAGGGTACCAGCCGAAAAGACTTGACTTAGCAATAAGTCGAGGGAAAATATTCAAATTTCAAAAGAGTTTCAAACAGATTTCGATCGAGAGAAGAATCGAAAGGTTCAAATCGCAGGATTCAGACGAATTCAATTTCAGATTTAGATTCATTTTGTTTTGTTTTAACGATCCCATTTTTTTTGTTTTTTATTTAATGTTCATGTGAATTTGAAGTTCATTTTAATATTTAGATTTTTAGGAAAAATTCTCATTTATTTTCTTTTTCTCTTTTTCGTTCTTCGTTCAAAGTTCATTTAACTCTAATGACGTTTCCCAGTCAATTTGCACAAAAAGAGGTGAAGGCAAAATATGACGTTGTATTTTCATTCTAACTTGCTGAAAGTACATCATACAACTTGATTTAGTCATGATGACATTTTCCTCAGAAATTTAATGTCTCATACAATCCAAAACGGACCGTGTAAACTTCGTTGATCCATCCAAAGCGTCTGTCAAAAATCCATATCCGAATATAAGAAACATGGTAATAACATCACCTTCCAAGCCATCCTTGGCAGAATGCTTCATGGATGTGCATTGGAGGTGTGCTATTTCCCATGTAACTCACAACTCGCAGTCGAGACTTCCAGCTTCCGGATCCGAAAGTGGTAAGGCATTTTTCTCGTCGTCCATTCTTCTAGCACCGAGATCCACTCATGTGCACTCCCGGAATGCACAAGCCGCAACGTCGCTCCGTTTCCTTAACACTGTGAATCCACCTACCGGTAGTGCAGACTCCACCGCCCCCCCAACTCACCGGGCTCCGTAACCGAGGTCGATCCGAACATGATGTTGCACTGCCGAGGAATGACACCGCGTAATGGTCTAACAAAGTCATGATGGTCTATATGCGGCGGTATGCAAGCCGCTTCCTTGTGACAGCCGATAACGTGCCTGCTCTGGTATGCAACTGCGAGCGCATTCTCCATGTTATCATCCTTTTCACCATTTTCTTAATGACTATTGGCATTGGATCCACCTCACTGCGATGGAGTATCCCTGGTGGATTTCCTTTTCTATCCGTGGCAAAATTGTAGCAACATCCGCATTTGATTGTAACTCTTCCTTTTCCCGGCATCCATCTTCGAAGTTCTCGAATATGTCTTTCTCCGCGCCGCCCGACCCATTTTTTGCAATTCAAGGATGTACCACAATTTGTTGTTGCTCATAGTCCGAGAAAACATCCGTATGCAAAATGAGGCCTTCCAAGATGTTGACTCTCTGTTTCCAATTCTTTCAAAGTATTCAAAGGTTTTCTCGACTAGCCGCATTTTCTGGCCGTATTCCCGGGATTATCCGAAGTCCCTGTCTAGTAACACATCGCGGGATGTATGGCTCAACACCAACACGTCTTTCCGCATGTCTCGCCTCCTCGTGGATAGTCTCTCGTAGGGACATCATCCGGGTTGTTTTCGCAACAAGACTCTTCGGATCCGGTACATATGCTCGGCGTCGAGGTACCGACTCTATTTCGCTTTTCTCGTGTATTTCTTTCATTTGTTCCGACCTTCTGGAGTTGATTTTCTTCTCTCGGTTCCCGACGAACCGGTCTCCTTGGAGCATTTGCACTACCGTATCCACTCGTCCGTTCATATTGATCTTCCGCTAAGCCTCCTTACCCCGACCCTCGGGCGGGTGCGGCGCCGACAAGCCTACCCTCTACCGGTGTGGCAACCACGAACTTAATTTTCCTATCTTCTCCGGTTGCATGTGCGGCGTTTGCTTTTCTTTCTTGCTGTCGGATTGGTGGCTCGGGCCACCCATTTTCATCACCGTCCGGCCGTGGAAGTTCTTCGATCAACTGATCCAATCATTTTCTTCGTAGTGTAAGCCGACCGGTGTGCGAAGTCCGAGTCAATCTCTACGACCGCTTCCATCCCTCACCTTATTTTCATCAAGTGCTAGACTCACGTCATTTCTAAAGTTTAGAACCAACCGCCCGTCTCAACATTTCCCCGCGAAGAAACAAGGAAAGGACTTGGGGGTCGTACTCTAAGAACAAGAACAATAAGAAAAACACTTAAAAATTCTTATTCACTTCTTTTTAAATTTAAAGGAAGTAGGAAGAGAGGAGAAAATCAAAGAAGGAAACGATTTAAAAGGAAAGATTGACATTTTATTATTATAATTTCTCATGTTTTCTTTTTAACATTTTTGTCGATGAGATTTCTTTATTATCCATTTTATTTTATTTTTGGGTTCAGACCATTCACAAAGTGTTTGCCTCACCCATGTTTTGCAGTAGGATAAGATTCTATATTTTAGAGGCCACCCTTCGAAACATCAAAGGCGAATACTCTTTTAAATACAAGCCCATAGATTGAAGCATGGGCTCTGCTCACTAAGAGAATTCACCGCTGGTAGAACCTCCTAAGTAGACCGTCTCGAATTACCTAACGACTCCTTCCATGTTGGTTCAAATTTACCACCTATATTGCAATGTGCAAGAATAGCCCGAGAACAAACCCAAGTCAATCAATTTTGAAAGTTCTTGGGCGGACTACTTATCATGGGCCAGATCATCTTGGCCGATACAGCCTAAATTCTGGGCTTCGTGCTAAAAGTCTTTTCCCTTCCAAGCTTTCCAATCTCTTCCGCCGTAGTCCGGGCATTTTCTTCGTAGTGATCTTTTCCGCAACTGCACTCCGGAGGACAAAATGGCTAAACTCTAGGGACAAGACAAACCTCGGACCCGTACACCAAAGCGTAAGGCGTAGACCGAGTAGGAGTCCTAAAAGTCTTTCCGTAGGCCCATAAGGCTTCTAACTACTCCTCGTGCCAATTGTTTTCTTTTGTCGTTCAAAGTTTTCAAAATTTGAACGAGAGTTTTATCAAAAGCCTCGGCCAAGCCGTTTGCTCTGGGTAGTAGATCGTTGAGTATCGCCAATCGATCCCGTGTCTCCCGACAAAATTGTCGATCTTACTAATGCACCATTATCCGAAATGATCCCGCGCGTACCCCAAAACGGTAGACGACTTGGTTCTTGAAAACTCGTAGCATGTGGTGTGCCTTCACTTTCCGAGTGGTATAAACTTTCCCCGCCCATTTAGAAAAGTAGTCCGTAGCCGGCAAGAATGAAACGATGTCCTTTCGAAGAAGGTGGCTCTACTCCTGACCCACAATATTCGTGTAGCTCCCAACACACAAATGGCCACGATGCGATTGTCGGATGTAGCACATTTGGAGGTTGATGTAAAACCACTCCATGCACTCGCAATCGGTGACAACTTTTTGGCAACTTTCATACAAATGGTCAATAGAGGGCCAAGATGTTCTAATCTTTTGATTTTCATTTTCATTTTCTGACCCGATCGATGAGCGCCACAAAGTCCCGAATGTACTTCTTTTTGACAATTTCACGAGCCTCGACTCCGCTCGTGCATCTTACTGTATAACGATTGTTAATTAATGCGTAAGACAGAGTTCTTTCTCGATTGATGAAGCAACGACTATCGTCGTAGATTTCTGCTCGCAAGTAGTTCATTAATGGCCGTCGCCACCTTCGTATTTTCCGTCACCGGCCGCAATTGTTTCTTCGCTCTTTTTTATTTGTGTATTGTATCCATGTCGGCCGTGATAGTGACCTCGTTGTCCTTGAACCGACACTTCAATCGATCATCTCGCAAGCAGGTGCAAATTTCTTTTTGCTAAAGGCTAACGCATCTGAAGAGCATTTTCCTTTCTCGGGAATCCCGTAGATTGTTACGTTTGGAATTTGTTCCCAAAGAATCTCATGGCGTACCGAGTACGTCGAGTCTTCGTTTTAGAATTGGTGTATTGTCCGCAACCCGTTGAATGATTAACCGAGAATCTCCGTAGATGTTGATGTCCGTTATCCCCATCCGAATGGTTAATTCTAATCCTATTATAAGGGCTTCGTATTCTCGCTTCATTCTTCGTACATGGTCTCCGTTAAGTGGCAGGGTGAGTATTTTAACATCCCCGCTCCGGCTTTATAAAGATTAGTCCGATTCCTACCTTTTGTCGGCACTATCGTTTGCAATTGTTTTCCGTGCCGAGGATGCACCGTCAAAGTATAGTTCCCAATGTTGATCATCGTGTCTTTGTAGGCTCATTATCTCGCTCGTCTCGGCAAATCGTCGTTGAGAGGTGAATCACGAGAAGGGTGTGTTGCAAGGAAGCGCCAGACTTGTCCCTTTACGCGAAGGGGAACGGCAGTTGTGTCAAATTGCACAGTATCATCGACCACTCGGAAAGTCCGCTGCAGTTAGCTTGGCCGGGTCATCAAGCATTGCAACGGATCAACTCTCGAAATAAGGTTGACATTATGAGAAAGCATGTAATGCCCGAGCTTTTTGAGCGGCGAAGATTGGGGCCAAACAATGCTTCTGCAATAGGAGGATACTTTACTCCGTCGGAATTCAGACGACGACTTAAGTAGTAGAGAGCATTTTCTTTTCCCTCATCATTGACCCGGGCTGCTGTGTCTTAGAGCCCATCAGCCGCAAAGATAAAGTATCAAATCTGGCCTACTCCGAGACCGGGGCCGCGTCAGAGGTGTCATTAAATATTGTTTGATGTCATTGAAGGCATGTCGACATTCTTCGGGAGTCCCAAGTAAATTTGGCATCCTTCTTTAACCAAAGCAGAAAAAGGCCGACACCTTTCCCCGACAAATTCGATGAGGAAGCACAAGATATGCCAACTTTCCTCAAAGGATCGTAGCCGTTTCAAGGTTTTAGGAGGTGGCATTTCTAAGATAGCTTTAATCTTTTCCGGATCACTTCAATCCCGCGATGTCGACAACAAATCCTAAGCACTTCTGCAGGTGACACCGAAGGCGCATTTTAAGGGATTCATCTTAAGGTTGTATCGTCTTTAGTCGCTCGAAAACAATTTTAAATCATACGTG
Source organism: Papilionanthe hookeriana x Papilionanthe teres (assembly GCA_022702705.1). Taxonomy (NCBI): domain Eukaryota; kingdom Viridiplantae; phylum Streptophyta; class Magnoliopsida; order Asparagales; family Orchidaceae; genus Papilionanthe; species Papilionanthe hookeriana x Papilionanthe teres. The sequence continues at coordinate 4,549,443 of CM040432.1, forward strand.
GATCTTCTTCGGGCCATTTTTGATGACCACATCATCCACGCACTCAACTTGGTTGTGAATGAGATCATCAAAAATTCGTCATCGCTCTTGGTATGTTGCTCCCGTGTTCTTTAGTCCGAATGGCATTATCAGAAGAATACACTCCGATCGGCGTTCGAATGTCGAGCTTTTCGCTCGGGTGCCATCTTTATCCGGTTGTATCCCGATGATCCATCCATGAATGAAAATATTCTCATGTGTTGAAGCAATGTCGATCATCGCCCGGGAATTAGTAGAGGGAATTCGCCCTTTGGACATGCTTTGTTCAAATCTTCCGAAATCCACGCAGACTCGGACCGACCATTCTTCTTCGACCGGTACCACGTTGGCTAACCAAGTCAGTATTGCTCACGGACAAACTTCGTCTATTAGCTTCTTAACTTCGGCTATTACTTGTTGCTCAATTCTCAGACACATTCTTCTCCGGGAGCTTGTCTCACCGGAACGGGAAGTGTCAGATCCACTCCTAGTCCGTGGACCGGCGACTACCGGAGATAATCCCGGAATTTCATCGTAACTCCAAGAAAACACCATCTCTTGAATTCTATTAGTAGCTTGATTATTTCTCGTAGTCTTTACTGAGTAAGGAGCTAACAAAGGTTGGCCTAGGCTCTTCAAGTGTACCTAAGTTAACTTCCATTAACCGTCTACGTATCACTTCTCTTTCAATTCGGTGAGCGTCACCAATTGGTAGATCCTCAAGACTTTCGAAGCTTCCAAGCACTTCTTATTAGGTTCGCAAGACAACCAAGCAAAACTCGTATCATCAACTCCATCCTACCGTGCCGAATCCGAGACCGTGTTTTGAATCGAGGTTTGACCGACATTATTCCATAATTTTTCAAAGTGTTCAGACGCGTTTGTCCATTGTTGAGAAGACACTACTAAATTAAATTTCTGAATATTGTGAGAGTACCACCAAAAGGTAGTTCCATTAATTCCGAAGAAGTAACAACTTCAAATCGTACATCACTTTCGCCAAGAAGAAGAACCACGTAAAATTCATCAAGCTTAAGACACCACCATGCACCTCCTTACCACCATAACTTTATCTTATTAGAATGGATTCGTCAGGTCATAGTATGTACATGATGGTTAATCTTCTCGTACATTGATTTATATTCTTCATTCTTTTCATCTTCGAGAGAGATCTTCGAATCGGGGTTTCGACTATTGTCGCCGCTTTTCTTGATTTCTTCTTCTTCTGCAGGTGTTCTCCTAATCAACATCGATGATCGGTTTCTTCGTCCAATCGTTCCAACATTTCTTCCACGTCCTTTCGTCCCCGCCGACCTCGGGTGCGAGTTCTCGAGAAATCTTCACCATCTCGTCGTAAGGGAGTGGTGAGTAACTCGTTGGACTAGAACTTCGTGTTCTTCATCATCTCGAATTTTTTGCTTCATTTAGTATAGTATTTCGGAAAAGATTGTTTTCTTCGAGGCGCGTAGTAGGCCGCATCTTCATGAATTCCAATTTCATGCACGGAGAACTAAGCAAATCACCTTTGATGTAATCGTTCTCCTCCATCAATACTTGTGCACTGGTGCGTAGATGATGGTACCATCCAAGCCATGGATCCATGGCCGACCCAAGAGCGTTGAATGATTCTTAGAATCAATTATGTGGAATTCTGCGGTTGTCTTTGCTAAATCACCGGTCTTCATTAATAGTGTTATCGATCCAAGAGCTCTTTCTCCTTTTGATCAGTTTCAATAGCATATTGTCTCCGGCTCAAGCTCGCGAGCATCAATTTCCAAATATACTAGCATCCGAAGATTTATTATATTGATTGATGCTCCTCGATCAACCAACACTGAGAGCGTAAACTTCCCAATAATGATCAAATACAAGACGGTCATGGATCTCGCCGTTCCAAGTAATGTATCATTTTCCGTGAAGGTAACACCTCGCCGTTCTTTTTAACGATAAAACCTCGCTCGATGAATCACAGGCCATTTGAGCTGGAACAAATCTCTCGGATCAAGTAAAGCCTCGATCGCAGCTTCCCACATCTCCTTCGACAGATCGTAGCCAGCCGCATATGCTTAGTTTGGTCGGTAGCTTCCTAAGATGGGCTAGCACGTTGTAGTTCACTTTATTACCATGTTCCTTGTTTCTTCCCAAATGAGCAATTTCTCTCACGTTGGCTCTTCCCGAGCAACCAATTCGCTTTCCTTTTATCCTTCTGACCTCATTCTCTGCAGAAATTTTCCACTTTTAAATTTACTTCATTATTTCTTCGAATTTGGTGTTGAATCCATGTGGAGTATCCTCTTGAATTGAACAACTGGTTCTTCGGAAGTTGCTTCGGTGTCTGATGGTTCTAATTCTATCATGATCGGAGCTCCTCGGAATTCATTAATGGACTCGTTGCTTGTTGAGCTCTCGTAGCCTCCTTTGTGAACATCTTCTTCGTCGTGGTCATCAAGGTTGTGTATGATTTGAGAATCGTTATTTGTATTGGAATCGAGATCCGAATTAAGCCGGTTGTTGTTAGTTACGTAATCGTTAGAAACAACCAAAACGTAGCCAATGCCATAACCCTTATCATTATAAGATCCGCCGAGCGAGCAGATAATCATGGCGCAGCCGGAGTTCGGGTGGGATTTCTCCCCCGAATCGAAACAACCATCCTAGGATGTTGCTCTAGTCTGCGTCTCCTTCGGAGCCTCGGTCTTTTCTTCCACGATCTTCTTCCTTCTCCGGGGCGGTTCTTTAATCGTGCGTATGTTCCGCCGACAGTTTCAAACTCGAGTCGAAGCGCGTACCGAAGCGGTCCGGATGTGATCCAAAAATTTTCTCGATGATCTTGTCTACGTACTCCATCCATCATCGCTCATGCACGGGTTTATTGGAACAATGGGATCCGTTGAAATAATATCGACGAAACCTCCTTTCGGGGTTCCTTCATGTATTCGGGATCGTTATGTCTTCCGGAGATTGTCATCAAGCCAACTCTTGAAAGTGATGCAATCCTCTATCTTGTGTCCGAGAAAGACTGTGGCAGGCAATAGTTCGGATGATCTTTCTTATTGACTTCTCCGCTTTCTTGGGTTATGTATACCAAAATCCGGTGTCTTCATTAAGTCATGGAACATCTTCAAGTACGGCTTCAGCTTTGAATGATATTCTTATTTAAGCCTTTAAAGTACGGGATGAACGAGGCCGTTGTTCATAATGCCGAGGCGATCGATAGCCTCGACGAGGTTGCCGATATTCGCCGAGGTTGTCGATAGATTCGTGGTGGTTGTTGGTATGTCCATTGCGGTGGTTGGTAACTAGGCCGGCGGTCAGCTTCCGATCAGATTCGAACCGGCCGTTTGCCTCATCTACAAACTCGCGACGATTCCAGATTTCTTTTTCAAATGTTTTCACGGGCTTCTGCTTAACATTCTTGTCCACGAAACTTAACTACTTTGCCTCTTCTTACAAGCTCCCGGCCTTGCTAAGCAACTTCTCGAAAGACTTAATTGTAAATCCTTTAAGGAGAAGTGCTATCGGGCCATGTATACTTTTAAGTAGGATGCCGACCGCATGTTGTTCTTGCCGTGGTTCACATTTCATGCTTAAATTTCTCCATCGAAGTATGTAATCCACCAAAGTCTCGTTCGGCTTCTCGTTGCTCCACCACTAGATCACCAATAAGGATGGTGTCGAGCTCCCGCAAATCGCTTAACGAAGAGATTTCTCCGCTCTCGAAAAGGTCTTTACTGAACCGTTTGACAGCCTCCGCGTACCCGCCGAAGGCACCGACAAATCGTCGACGAACCGGGCGGAAGAGTAGGGCGTCACTTCCACGGCAAGATTGCGCACCAGTGTTCTAAAATGTGAGACATGTGCCGAGGGTTTCCCATTCCATCAAAAGTCTTAAATAGAGTGTGGCAATGGGCCTGGGTATTGGACCGCATCAAACTCTTCGGCAAGGTCTACCCGTCCGAATAGATGCTCCACTCTTGGATTGTGCTAGGGCTTCTCGCACCTCGTCGTTCTACCATGTTTTTAATGTCCTTTCTCGGAATCATACTTTCGTGTAGAATCTTTTGTTTGGTTGTTCGTCTCCGTTGACGGATGTGATCTCTTTTCCTCCATCTCGCAATATGGATAATTTCCGGGGGTGTCTCTTCGAGGTTGTACCGACTCCGGAGAGTGGCTAAGGCAAAGACCCATCTCTTCCATCCTCTTCATCTGTGAAATCGCGGTCATCTCTTTCCCGAAGCCGCGCCTCATTACTTCCGGTTCATCTTCCACAGCCATCGGAGCACCTTGCTAAGCCGACGATACTCGTGTCTCAACCATGTTGATCTCGGCATACTCCTCATCCATGAACTTCCGATGAATCAACTTCATTTCCTAGTTCCTCTTCTCTTCTTTGCTAACCGTCGATATCGGTCCTTAATTTGTCCATGGCATCCCCCAGCGGCCCTTTTCGCACGGTCTCGCAGTTGTCTCGTGACGAAGCCGTTGAACTTCCTTCCCGTGGAGTCCCCTTTATCGCAGCACTTTCTTCTCGATTACGCCCGACGAGACTTCTTGTTCTCGTATTAATATTTTGGGTCTTAGCTCGCGCAGTAGGTCGCCATACCATCCTTCTGCAGCTCGGAAGCCTAGACCGGACGGTCTGTCGGCTATATACGGAAGGTGGTATCCTCCCTAATTTGCGAATTCGATACAACAAATGTGGACTCTGCTTTATCTTCTTCGTTCTCTTCCGTGGTAGCAACAGTGCTCCCACTGCGTCCGAGGGATTTAGCCGGCACCCGTCCTATCCTTCTTAAGAGCTTCGACATTGCAGCATCTTTCTTTCTTTGCCAATCTTTCTACTGCCGCCTGCGCCGGCAAATGGCGTAGTCTTAATTTCTTTTTCTTTTGTAATTGTTGTAGTATGCGGTGTCTAGGTACGTGAAATGGGCAATCCTACGGACATCCTCTTATCCGATGCGGCAGAGAGGGTGAAACCTCGCTTCCTCCCAATAGAGGTATATATTCGGAAGTTCTTTCTCTTTCCTCAGGAATTTCTTCTAGAAAAGCAACTTCAAGCAGCTCGCTTTCTTTGGCGATTCTTCGCTTCTATTTCTCCTTTCGAGTCCGAGTTAGGGTGAAACTCTTGAACTGACCCAATCTCAAAAACAAACATGGTATTATAGCAAAATCTATACCCTCCATGGTGATGTGCTCATTACGTACTTAGACTTCCTTCCCCTTCGCCTTGAAGAAGTCGGGGTAGGTGCGGAGATGACTGGACCGGTGAGGCAGAGACAACAGCTCCTCCTACGAATGGGCCAGCATTTTTTCAAATCGAACCCTTTGTAGGGGAGGAATTCTTTGAACCGACTTCAAGTTGAACTCAATCACGGCTCTTTCGCTCGACACTTTGTCCATTAGTGTGAAGAGTAACATCAAGAAACTTGATGTCCGTATCGTTTAACTTCTTGTCCGAAATGGATGATTCCATTGCTCTGAACAAGACATCCTTGTAAACGGCGAAGTCCATTCCATTGGTGAAGAAGAAGATTAACTTTGGGGCGCTCATTTTCTCGCAGGCGATTCCGAATGTCGGGCCCCGAATTATGCTTCTTTTCGTTGTGAAATTTAGGACGAAAAAGAAAGAGTCCGAGCACATTTTCGTTTATGTATTTATGATTTTAAAAGGATTTTATTTATTAAAAGAGTCGTTTATTAGAGGATTTGTTTATTAGGAACGTAATGTTCAAAGGTATAGAAAAGGTAAAGGATCCTAGCTCGTAATTGGAAAGGAAGAGAAAGTCTTATGCAAGACTTCTCGATTCGAAGGACCGCTCCTAAACTAACACATATCGGGGTCCACCCCACCTCGTGTAAGAGGAAAGGATCTCTGAATCCCTCCGTTTAGGGTACCAACAAGGCTCCTAAATCCGAGAGGAGTTGGCTATACTCGTTCAAGACAGAATCAGGTATTCCAACTAAGAATGGTAGTTTGTCCACTGTGTGACATGGACTCACTATCGATTTATGAAAGCAAAAACCATCTAATCAAAATGGAGAGAGGAACTATTCTCAAAATGAGTCGCCAGAAGTCATTGGCATAATTTTAGGTTTGCGTTGTATTTTAAAAAGGGGTCGCCTACGTAAATTGTCGGAGAATTTTTTAGGTTTGAAATTTTAATTTAATAGATATATATATATATATATAATTTAGAAAGCAGTATTCGATTTTGAAAAATAATTTTAAATTCGAAAATTTTAAGATATGAAATCATACTGATCTCACATCCCAAATAATTTATATAAATTAGCGCCACATCACAAGTTGTGTATCTATCCCGAGAATAGATACACTACTTCGATGACGGTGCTCGATTAAATAAACTAGAAGATTTCAGGATATACAAGTCATTGCGAACCAATTTTATAAGCCGACAGTTCCCCGCTTAATATAAAGGGAATTGCTGTGGCTTATATTACCCGGGTTCTTAAAGTTCCCTATAAGGGCAAGCCCCTATAGTTAATTACATCTTAAATGACGAATCCGCCAAGAAAACTCTCGATAACACGTAGTTTTGCTTCTGGGCACTTCAAAGTTTAAGGTTTTCAAAGGATTGAATTTTGGAATTTCAATAGGGAATGGATCAAATTTGGAATTTCAATAGGGAATGGATCAAATTTGGAACAGTTCTTTTCAGGAGTTCAAAGGAAGAAAAGTAGGAGAACCTGAGGATCCAAGAAGAATTGCAACTTCCCCAAACTATCCTATTGTTCGCTGGGGATTGGGAATTTACTTAATGTTTCAATCTTGCTAATTTTAATTAATTAGGACTTATATTTGCATGACATGATCATACAAATAGCCTTTAAGATGTGAGGGTTTATGTCGTACCGAACGACTACCTCGGAATCTTAAGACCTATTAGGGATTAATTTGCATAACATGATTATACAAATGCCTACAAAGAGCCGAGAATTTATGTTGCACTAGGCAACCACTCGAAGTCCTATGGCTTTGTTATTTAAAACTAGGAAAGGTTTTTGCTGAAGTAGATCCGAGTTTTGCCGATGACGATGGTCGTGCCGCCCACTATGCTCCAAGCTCCTTGTCATTACAGTAGGTTTAGTTTTAGAAGTCATAAATCGTGAGATGAGAAAAGGGTTCTCAAGCTTAGAAATCCGAAAGTTCAAATGTCTTTTAGTGTTTTAATTAAATAAATCTTAAAGTTGTTTAAACAGAACCGATTAAGATCCTACGGTTCCGTCATCCCGGCACCGTTATTTTCATCGAATTCACTTAGTCCGCATGAATTTACTAAACTCAACCGAATGAGTTCCACACTTTCATTTAGACCGTGGGAAATCCCGTTAACAACACGTAGGTTACATCATCCGAGGTATTCCCGATCATTCAACGAGACATTTTAATTTAGTTGCAATTGTATTTTTGTTGTTCCGTTTGTGATTAAATTTTCAGCCGTTTTATATTTCGTGTTGTCGTGGCTATGGAATTTTATTTTGTAATGACTTAATTTAGTTTTGGCTTCAATTTAGGGGACCATCCTAAAGGTTTTGGTTTTCATGCAAAATGTATCTTATTTAACATGCAAGAAAAGTAAAGTACAAGACATATAAGTAAATTGCAATAAAGTAAAATTGCAATAAAATAAAAGCGTACTCGATGGTCTTCCACATCCCAAGCCGTACTTAAAATACATGTTAAGGCATTTAAATATTTCACCGTATACCTAGGTAGTTAAGGAAGGGTTTTGATGGTCACTAAATCCTAATCCTATAACTAGTCATTTCCTATGACGTCTAGGTCGTTGGTTTGGTTTAAGGATGATTTTTCATCAAAGAACAATTAAATTCAATCGTTCTCCTCTAAACATCCCGTCGTATTGAGGAAGTGCTTTAGACGAGTCCTAAACATCTTTTCAATATTTCGGATTATTTTGAGTCCAAGATGAATTTCATTGCACCGGTGAATCGATCATCCGTGAGTTTTAAGCAACTTTTAGCCTCGTCAAATAACTCGTGTTTTTGGTTACTCCGATGAATGAAGTGATATCTCACTTTAATACTCTATTTAAGAGTTATAATAATTAGTGCCTTTTGTGGCAAGTTTTATTTATCGAGCATTTTAATCATTTAAAATTTGAGTTAATGATTTAAAGTGTTTTAACTTAATTATTGGGGTTTTAATTAATAATTTTAAGCTCGAATAAGGCTCAAATTATTTTAGATTTAATTCTTAATGATTTCATTTAAGTTTGTTGTTAAATGATTTTAATTTAATTTAATTTAATTTAATTTGATTTCTCTAATTTAATTCAATTTAATTTTAATATTACTTAATTTAACTTTAATTTATTTTAATTTTAATTTAGTTTAACTTTAGTTTAATTTAATTTAATTTTAATTTAATTTAATTTAATTTTGATTTAATTTTAATTTTAATTTTAATTTAATTTAATTTTAATTTCAGTTTTTAAATTTAATTTTTAATTTAATTTTTAATTTTAATTTTAATTTAATTTGAGTTTTAATTTTGATTTTAATTTTAATTTTAATTTAACTTTAATTTTTAATTTAATTTTAATTTTTTAATTTAATTTTAATTTAATTTTAATTTCAATTTAATTTTAATTTTAATTTAATTTTAATTTTAATTTTAATTTTAATCTTAATTTAATTTTAATTTTAGTTGTCTATTCGATTACCATTTTAATTAAGAATTAAATATTGTTAGCGACTTATTTAGGGATTTTTAAATTAAAGAATAAATATCCTCTTAATAATATCCCTTATTTTTAATAATCCAAATTTTAAATATATTCTTTCCAAAATTTAAATTATTTAATTAATTAAAGTTTCATTTTGATATTTTCTGGGTGTTTAATGGTTTCACCTTTAATTTCCCTAAGTGTCAATCATCCAAGAGAAAATTAAAATATTTCGAATTCTCCCATTTTTGATTAAACTCTTAAAGTTTTACTCAAGGGTTAAAATTTTTTAATTACTTTTATGCTCTTTAAGCTTATTTATTTCATAACTCACTAAATCGAGCTCAAATGAATTTGAAATTTTTATGTCACTTCACCTTTCATATTCAATTAAGACATTAGAGGAGAAAAATGTAATTTTTCTGAATTTAATTTATTTATGTAATTATTTTTAGTAGAAAATAGGGCTTTCAAAGGAAATTCAACAACATGACCAAGGAAAAGTTTCGTCCTTACAGTGTCAAGGGATGTTCCTAATGACTCGTGGACCACTGGACCAATTTTTTGTGATTTTTTGAATTATATTTTATTTATTATAATTATTTTGAGTTTTAGAGTATTAATTAATTTTAAAATAAAATAAAAGTTAAAAAATGGATTTTATATTTTTCTTAAATTCCTCAGACCTCAATGAGTCCAGAGAAACAAATTTTATAATTTTTTTATTTTTCTTTGATTTATTAGAATTATTTTAGTGAAAAAGGTTGAAAATTCATTTTTTTTAATATTAAAAATTACATTAAGCTTTTAAAATTCAATATCTTATCCTAGGACTTAGGAAAAATATTTGCCTGTTCTAAGTGATTAGAGTCAAAATGCGACATTTTTATGATTTTTAATATTTTTATGATTTTTATTATTTTTATGATTTTTATTATTTTTTAATTATTAAAATATTAAAATATTGTGAAAAAAATCAACTTAAAAATTCCAATTTTAATTTTCCTAAACTTCCCTTCGATATCGAGAAGCTCCAAAACCAATTTTGTGAATTTTTGAAAGTATTGAGTTATGAATTTTTAAAGTTCCACTTTGCTTATGAGGCTTAATCAACCCATTTGGTGGGGTTAATCAGGTCCAATTGATTTTAAATTTTTATGTGAAGTCTCTCTGATCCTAAAGATCAGTGGAGAATTATTTTTAAGTCAATTTGATGTGTGGTTAACCCTAATTAATTTAAATTCAATTTTAGGGGTTTAGGCCAATTAAGGTTATTATGAATGAATTAACTCAAAATAAATTATTCATAAGGTCTTCTAGTCCTAAGAAGCATCACCAAATTTTCCTAGAATTTATTTTATAACATGCTAATTATTGGAATTAAAATACCTAAAAATACGATACTAACTTCGAAAAATCAATAACTCTTCATAGATAGCTCGACCTTGAAAAATTCAGAGAATGTTTCCAAGATCGTAGGCTTCAAAAGCCCTATGGTCTCATGCCATGGTGAATTATCTATGCAAATGAGAATCAAAATACCGAAAACGTAAATAAATTATTAAAATAAAATACTCATCCAATTAACTCGATTTCTTTTCCACATTATTCTCCTCTCGTTCAATCGAGCAAGAGGGTATTTTTATTTTTATTTTTGTGATTTTTCTATGCAAAGATATGGATTTTTGAAATTCGAGCATTTAAATAATTCAAAAATACCCTATTTATCTACTTATCGACTCGCACCGCCGCAACATCGACAGCCTCCGAAAGCCCACGCGCCGCATTCCCATTTGACGCCGGCCATTCGACTCAGACTCCAGTGGTCCCGCGGTTCACGTAACATTCCCCGTCCGCGTAATCTCGAACCGTCCGCTTCGATACACGCGCGATCCAACGCTCCCCGGGTCATCGTCTATGTCCGGTGTGCACCCATGACCGTCCACACTAAAACCCTAAGATCTCACTCGATTCTCAATGGATTTTTGTGTTCTTATGCTCTATGGATTCATTTATGACGAACACATCCATATGGTTTATAGGTTATGAAATTAACTTAAACAAAATGAAGAATCGCGCTGAAGCTCGAGGAAGAGTGAGTTCATACCATTGCTCGAGAAGTGAAGCTGATTCGAGAGTTGTGTCACCTTCGATTGAGTCCGTGTAAGCTCCATGAAGTCTGCTCTCGGGAAATTATCTAGGTATGAAAGTGACCAAGCCCGATCACAAAGCTTGGAGGCTAGAAGCAATGGTCGGCCCGGTGAGGGGGTTGCCGGGAACTTCTCCTCGAACCGGGTGAAGGTGTAGGACCCAATCAATTTGGAGATTGGCTCACCGCGGTGAAGTGTCTTGTTTTTTGGATGGATTTTCAACTCGTAAATCGAGTTCGCACGGGATTAGGGCAATGGAACAAAGGGGATCAATCGTTCGGTTAGGAGATGGTCCCGGAGCAATTTTAGCAAGTAGCTCTCTGGGTTCGACCCATCTCCTTTTGGCCAAGAGGTGGTGGTGTTTAAATAGCCATGGCTAATGGGCTTCAAGGGGTTTCATGGCCGGATCAGCCGCTCGTGGAGGAGAAGAACAGCCCAAAGGGCCATTGGGGTTGGGATGAAATTTCGCCTAATTCAAATCAATTATTCAAATTAAGCCTCTCGGGCCGGTGGTTTCTGAAGCATTGTATACTGCCGGCTGCATGGGTTATCCTCGTGGTCGAGAGTGCCGTTGCCAGGTTTAGTGAACTCAATTGGCTAATGCCATGTGTGTAAAGAGCTTGATTCAAATGGAATGGGGAAGGGCTCATTTTGGGTTGATTTGGTCCAAGGAATGGTTTAGTGCTAGGTGCACCTCAAGGCGTTCGATCTCAGCCGAGAGAACCGCTGGATCAGCCTAGGAAAGGGTAGTGAAGTCCCCATCCATGAATATTTGGATTAATCATGGATTAAGTTGAAGCATTAAAAGGGTTAAAACTTTTTTAAGAGGGTTTAAAAGAGGCTCCTCTTTTTGTAATTAATGGTATGGTGATGTGTAAAGTGATTCCCACGCTTCATGGCCAGGCATGGCTTCAAAGCTTGCTCATGGCTTGGGAATGGCTTGGCTTACTTGCATAAGAAAGGGATTTTGGGATTTTTGAGATTTAAGGGTATTTTGGCATGATCCTTGATTTTGAATCATTTGATGATGGAATTGGAACTTAGGGAATAATTTTGATTAAATGCATGACAAATGAAAATGTCATGGGCTTTGATTGAAAACTGCATTTGAAATGGTCTTGGGTGGGCTTTTGAAGTGGTTTAAGGAAGTGGGCTTTGATTTAAAATAAATTTCCGTGATGAAAATTTTGTAAAGGATTGTGCCAAATAATTGTTGCAATTGGTTTAGGATGTTCTATGAATGGTTTCAGTAATCAATTTGGTGTGATTTCGAGTAGAATTGGGTTGAATTCTCAGCTTTTTTAGTTAAAGGCCAAAGTGGGTCAAATTGGGCTAGCTTGGGCTAAGGTCAGGCTAATGTTGGATTTGATGTAAAATTAATGTTGAGAAATGTTCATGGGAGTGTCACAAAGAGTTTTCAACTTTGGTCAAGCTCTAATTTTGGGATTTCAAAGCCCATTCGGGGTTAGGCTCGGGCTTAGGTCAATTTAAGGAATTTTGTTTTCTGTTAGTTTAGGATTTAAAGTTCAAATTTTAAAATCAGTTAGTGTTTTGTTTACTAGATGTTAGAAGGCCTTAGAAAAGATTTGGGGCCACCGAGTTGAATCGACGTGGCTCGAGCTGCTTGTGGTCATGTGCCAAAATTGGGCCTTAGGCTTCAAATTGAAATCGGGCTCAAATGCCAATCAAATTGGGCTCGATTTGGTCGAAATTGGATGTCAGATGCTGAATTGAAGTTTGTACCGACCGGGACTAACGGGGTCAATCGCCGTCTGCTCGACATCGTCTACTGCTGTACCAGTCAATCGGGGGTTTTGGTAAAAGTGGGGTAAATTGGCAACATTGGCCCATGGTATAGTTAAACAAAATGAAATTGGAATATTTGGGATTTTCTTCACCCTTCGTGGTTTTTCGAATTTATGGAATTTCGCTAAGAAGGGCATTTTCGTATTCTTGGAGGGTATCGGGGGTACTGGGATTTTTGGTATTTTTGGCTAAAAAAGGTCAATTCAATGGTGGGAAGTGTTTAGGATTAATTTTAGGAATTTTCGTAATTTAGGTGATTTTGCAAATTTTGGGTAGTTCCAAGGGCATTTGGTAGGTTTAGCGGTAGGGCTCCGGGGGTCAAAAATTGAAATTTTGGGAAATGAAGATTGATCAAACTCGGGTAGAATGGAATCACTTGTCGAGCCATGAAGCCATATTAAGCCCATATGAGCCGTGAGAGTACTCATCCGAGGCATTCACTATGTTGTTCCTAACCCTCTTAGCCGTGGGCTTGTGGTTAAGGACCATCCATATGAATTACCTACGAGTCAGAAGTCAAGTCAGTGGGGAGTGTGGTTTTAGGACTCGAATATGTGCGAGAGTGTAGTGTATGTGCAAGTCAACCTCACCCGGCACTGTGCCACCTGCAGGTATTCCTAAGGCCAAAAAGTCCTCTTGCTAGAACTCATCCCTTAACCTCCACATCATTTCAACCCTATAGTGATTGTAGGGTCTACAATCAAGCTCGTGAGCCTGGCAGAGTCAAGAGGTGTTTGAATTTCTAAAGTTGGGTTCCACTTCTAGTCTCCTAAGATTAGTCAAAGGAAAAGCCTAAGGTTATATCCTAAGTACTAAAGAGAGAAGCAAAAGACCTCATCAAAAATGAGGTCAACATACTGCTATGGCTAACAACATACTGCTATAGCTAATGAGGAATTATTCCTATTACAAAAAGCTTCGCTAATCATTTTCTTTATGGAGATCGAAATCTAAATACTTTCATGCCGTAATCAAATACATGAGATTAATTAATACTATTTTAAAAATCAAGTCTGATCTAAAGGGTTGGTTATATAACTCTCAAGATATTGCTAATGATGCTATCAGTATTTTCGTAAGCTCTTTTCAAACCCACCAATACCGATTTATTTTTTGTTGAGTTATTAAGAGATGGAATTCTCAAAGGTAATGGTGATAATCTAATCCGCATCCCCGATGAGAGGAGATACTTAAAGTTATTAACTCCATGGATGTTAATAAACCGTCGGTCCCGATGGGTTTTCATCTGATTTCTATAAAAGATATCAGTATAATCAAAGGTACTGATTCCCCGTCGCTAAAGCATTTTTTCTGTGGGGTAGAGCTCCCTAAATACTTTGCCGCTTCCTCCATTATACTTATTCCTAAAGATAAAATTAAAACTAGTTGGCATGATTTAGACCCATTTGCATTCTTCCATTTTAAGATTCTCGCCAAGATTATTGTGGAAAGACCGCAAATTTTCTATCTCGGAACCGATTTCGCTAATCAATCCGCATATACAAAGGAAGAAATATTTCGATAATGTGCTTTAGCACAGAACTACCATCGACATTGATAAAGTTTAAGAGGTTCTAACATAATTATTGAATTAGATTTATCCAAAGCTTTTTGATTCGCTTTCGCTGGGTTTTTGTATTGGAGGTTCTTGTCATGAGGATTTGCACGATTTCGTAATTTGATTTCTAGATGGCTTCAAAACAATTATTATAGTATTTTGATTAATGGAAGTAGCCATGGATTCTTTCAACTGGGTAGAGGGATTGGAACAAGGGGATCCCTTATCCCCTTATATCTTTATATTAGTATTCGACTATTTCTCTAGAATGCCGAATCGTTCGTTAAATAACCATTCACATGTCCAATTCCAAAGATAAACATCTAATCTACTAATTAACAGATGGATTATGCGTATGATGTCATTGTCTTCGTAATGGCAAGAAAGGCTCTATTAAACACATTATGAAAACTTTCGCTAGCTAAGAGGCTTATGGTATGGTTTTCAATAAATCCAAATGTCAATTTCTTCCTAGCTCCGTATGAACGTCCATAAGAACCGGATTTAAAGAAGCCGTTATCCACTTAAATACTTGGGGTTTCCTTTGATTAAAGGTAGACGGAGACTATCACATTATGATGATGTAGTCTCTAAGATTTCTTCCCAACTCCAATGCCGGTCTAACTCTTATCCAATGGAGGTAGAATAACTCGTACTTAAAAGTGTATTAACTTCCTTTCCTCTCTACACTCTTCGTATGGTTAAAATGAAGAAAAGTACTCAAAGTTACTTCATAATGTTCAATAAGTTTTTAGAAGCACAAGATAAGCATTTCCATTGGTCGAGCTTCTGGTGAAGTTATGCAAAACCTTTTTCTAGTGGAGGCTTAGGTTTTAAAAGTTTTCAAGATTTAAATTTTGCTTATTTATGTAAACAAGGGTTAAATTTCGCATCCAATTCTTCCTTATGGGCTAAATTTATGCATGGGAAATATTGTTATAACTCTCATCCTACTCAAACTATAGCTAAACCTGGGTGACTCAAGAACTTGGAAGGAGCCGTTAAAGATTAGAGAGTTTGCCGAACAACTTTTTGTTTGGGAGTTCGGAGATGGGTCAGATTGATTTCTCGGAAAGATAACTCGGTTGTTTAATGAATCTCTTTTATCTCAATGCTCATTTCTCAAAGAATTAATAAAGTTTCGATTGTTGGATTAATGGAACCCGGAATAAATCTCGTTTCTTCAATCGTTAACAAGGAGACCATGGAGAAAATTCTTAATTGTGCCTATTATGGAAGATAGAAAGGACAGAATACTTACTAAAGCCCCAACTTATCAAAATTTATTCTACTTTCTAATGAATCTTCCTCTAATAATGACTAGGGGAAATCTATCCTGAATAAAATACATTTCACCTTCCATGTCATTTTTTTGTTGGAAGTTGTCTGTAAATTTTTTTACCCATCGATGATATATTTAAATTAAAGGGTATTAGAGGTCCTTCTGTGATGTATCTTTTTTGTTCCTCCAACGAAGAATCCATCTATCATCTTTACCCGAATTGTCCGTAAGTTCGTAAAGTATGGAATTTTGCTATTAGTAGCCTAATACAAAAGTTAAATTATCATTGTGGAACTCTATTATAGCTTGGCTTCCTGGCCGGATTGGAAAAGGACCTGGCACTTTATATTCCTTTCAGTTTTCTCAGTTTATCCGTCTGCAAGAAATGGCTGTTATTCTAAGATAAAGAGTTCTCTTCTCATTGGTAATTAATCACTCGTTTTGGCTTATATATTCAAGATAAGGAAGCATTTTAATATAAAGCATCATCAAATGGCAAATAAACCTTTGTTAATTCAAGTGACTCTCCTTTGCCTCCCTTGGATTAAGATCAATGTTGATGGAAGTTACAATGATGGTGTAGGTGGTATTGGTATTCTTGGTAGAAATCATAATGGTAAATGCTTATGGTTTCTAGCAGCTCCTATTATTGCCAATAATGCTCTTATAACTCGAAGTCATAGCTATTTTTTCAAATCCGAAAGCAAACATTTTTAATAAATAATCATCCTTTTATTCATATTGAAACCGATTCGGCTACCCCGATAAATATTCTACCGAAGAAGGCTACGCCTCCTTGGTACATTCAAATTTGGATCAACAAAATCAATCAAATTGCATCAACTATACATATCAAGTGAAGTCATGTGTATAGAGAAGGAGATCAACCAGCAAATTGTCTTGCCACTAGAGCTTCTTCATCGAATTTGCTTGTTTTCTGTCCTTATAATGGTTTCTATGATAGATCTTCTATTTACTTTGCTTTTAGTTTACTTTTGCATGGGGACCTTATGTCTATCCCTCATTTGAGATGTAATAGACTTTCCTAGATCTAATAATAAGTTCTTGTTTCAAAAAAAAAAAAATATATATATATATACCTATATATATTTTTTAATTATAATTTATTTAATTAATAAATATTTTTATAATTAAATTATATTTATAAAAAATATACTATACTTTAAACATTTAAAATAAAATTAATATTATATATATATATATATATATATATATATATATATATATATATATATATATATATATATATATATATTTATAATTTATTTAATTATTAAATATTTTCATAGATAAATTATATTTATAAATAATATACTATACCCAAAACATTTAAAATAAAAAAATAATTTTACATAACTATATATATATATATATATATATATATATATATATATATATATATACACACACATATAAATTTATTTATTTATAATTTATTTAACTATTAAATAATTTTATAATTAAATTTATTTATAAATAATATACTATAATTAAAATATTTTAAAAAATATTATTATATATATATATATATATATATATATATATATATATATATATATATATATATATATATATATATAATTTTTTTAACTATTAAATATTTTTATATTTAAATTATATTTAAAATAATATACTATACTTAAAATATTTAAAATAAAAAAATAATGTTATATAAATTTATATATAAATATATATAAATATATATATATATATATATATATATATATATATATATATATTTTTTTTGGTTAAAAGAGCAACTCGGCTCCCTACATGTTCATATCAAATAGGAATATACAAGCGAGGGAAGGGATCCCCACAATAATAAGGGTTCCTATTCCAAGATACCAAATCAAAATAACTAAACCAAAATACAAGTGCTAATATATATATATATATATATATATGTGTGGGCAATTGCACCATATATATATATATAAAGATAAAGAACTTGGACACTAGATACATATATACCCCACCAAGTGTTCCTCGTACAAACAAAAGAGGTACTAGAAGAGAAAGAGGTCGGGTTTACTCCATAACCTCGAAGTGAGGAGCTCCGGAAAACACGTCTTCCACAGCCAGGAAGATAAATGAGGAGGAGGCTTCGTAGAAACCAAGATGTTTTGAGAGTCGGGACAGCTAGCCCCGCAACTGGAATACCGGGTTCAAGGTTCTCCCCGAGAATGAATGAGAAAGTAATATGCGCATTTTGTGTAATCACCTGATTCTGCTTCTTCCGCTCCAAAAGAAGTGGTGCCAAGGTGGGGGAACAATATCATTCATGTATTGCAAAACCATCCTAGAATCTCCTCCACAATTAAGTAATTCATTATTGAAATGAGCAAATGAGACTCGCCAGCAGATACAGATACCACCTGTGGGGTCGACGACATGAGTATGAGAATAGGAAATAGCAAATACATTTCCCATAATTATTCCCGAAGATCCCTCCAAATCCCAAGATCATTTCCAGAATGCTCCATCAATGTTGACTTCTATATATGCAGGGAACTAGGGGCTGCCATGTAACTTAATCCCGAAATTTTTGAGCGGGTCTCTGAGAGGAATCCTAAAGATACTGGGGAATTTCGAATTCTCGATAAGTTTAGATATGTATGAATGACAATTAGCCACTGGCGTAGATACACTACATTTGAGTTCGAAACTTCACACCATTCCTATGTACCATACAAACCAGCCACAATAAATGGAACCACCCTAAGTTTGATCTTCCGCCATGATCGCCACTCGAAAAGTCCAAATTTTAGCCTAAGTTCATGCATTTAATTTCACTAAAAGACAGCATGGTCCAAACCCGTTGGGAGAAATTAAATGCGGAAAAACAGGTGTTGAATTGTTTCGCATTGTCATCGCATAAAGAGCACTTAGATGGTCCTCTAAGTTCTTTTAGCCTGAGAATATCATCAAGGTAAGTGATGATGGAAGATCCTCCAAGCCGTAAAAGACATGGATGGGGTGAGAAATTTATTCCAAATCAAGTAGCCTCCCCTGTACCAAGAAGGTTCATTGTTAATTTTCAGATAAAGTGTTTTAGTGAGGCTCTGATGCTCTATTTTGCCATATAACTTATCAGCCGAGATCTATCAAAAGGGATCTACCACTGGCTTTCGTTGGTGAATGGTCCCCAAGGAGTAGCCGGAGAGTCAAGGATCCCATTGGTCATAGGACCCGCACCGAAGAATGTGAAAATCGGCCTGATCAAGTTTGGCAGCCTCTTCACCCGCCCTCAGACACCAATGATCCCGCCAAAAGGAGATTCACCTTTCCTGGCCTCTAAATGTACATAGACTCACCGCATCCCTAATCTTCACCATTTGTTTCGTATCTCCGGAGTCCGTATCCCCACCCGTATTGTAGCCGGGTGCTTCCCTTTCACAAAGATTGCCATTCATATATTTAGCCCAGATGGAGGCTCCGTTGTCTAAATTGAATCCAAAGCTTGGCAGAGTTTCATCTCGTTGTAGTCGTTTCAGCCCTTTAAAGTTCAAACCACCAAGCACATAGGTTTAGCTAACTTTGCCAACTTGCCCAAGCAATGCTTCCATTGCCTTTCGCCCATAGAATCTATTAAAAATTCTTTCACTCAATTCTTGTGCTCTTCTTCATACAAAAAGGTCTCAAGTATGTAGATGGGAAGGATGTCGAATACTATCTCGTAATAGTAATTCTCCCACCATTAGATAAGAAGGAGTGAGCCTAACCGGTGAGATTGGTATGAATCTTACAATAATGTCATCAAAATGAAACTCCGTTTGGATCTACCTTTGATAAGAGGGACTCCCAAGTATTACTTTGTAACGGGAGAGTACTTTAGAAAAGCCATGGTCCGAGAGATCCAAGGAGAGATTTCTGCCGGGATGCTGGTGAGGGAAGATTAAATCTACACTTAGCATTATTGAACCGGCAGCGAAGTTTGCTGAATAAATTCTGCAATACAATTGATCATTCTTTTCACCGTGTGCTCATAGGCCTCTAGAAAACAACATAATATCATCCTCCGTATACATGAGGTGAGAAATGAAAATGTTAGATTTATGGTGGTAATTGGCATATGGATAAGGGGAGACTCGGGCTTCCAACAATCTAGAGAAGTAGTCCATGCATAGGATGAGTCAGTAGGAGAAAGTGGGTCTCCTTGTTTAAGACCCCGGTGGCCTTAAATCCACCCCAACAGCGTTACCATTGATGAGAATGGAGGATGATTCCGATGCAAACATCTCTGCCGATAAGATTGCGGCAGTTCTGAGAACCTCCGGCCCGGAGCACCTCCAAACAAAATTCCAACAATGTTGTCATATGCTTTCTTTATATCTAACTCGTAGATCGATTGCCTCCACATGGTTTATCCAGATTCAACAAAGAACTCTTTGGCTAGAAGAACATTATCGTATATCGATCTTCCTTTCACAAATGCAGATTGGTTAAGAGAAATGAGCTTATCCAAATGGGGTCAGCTCCTACTCACCAATATTTTACTAATAATTTTGCCGATTACCGGGTTAGCCGATGGGTCTATATTGATTCAAATTCTTAGATGTAGCATTCTTTGGGATTAGAATCATTGTAGATGCATGAAAATACTCGGGGTAGCTCAACTCCCCGGAAGTAGCCTCGAATAGCTTTGGTGACCCTTCTCCTTGCATATGTTCCATGTCTTCTTAAAAGTCGCCAGTTGAACCCATCAGTCCAAATTCGCTTTATAACTATCAATTGTATTTGGAGGGCCAAACTGCATCTCTTCTTGTGTTGGAATACCATCCAAATTCGGGAGGGACTGGTGTAATGATATTCTTTGCCGAATGTTCGTGGATCAATGTGAGGTCTCGTTAGTTGTGCTTGTGGGTAAGAAGGTTTTTACAACCCGACAAAGATCCAAGGCAATTTCCCCTCTCCATCCCCGATGAGATTTCCATGGCCATTTATAATCGAATGAATTGCATTGCACTTCCTCCTGTAATTAATGAAAGCATGATAGAACTTGGTGTTCCTATCACCCTCTTTGAATTTACCAATGGCCGATTTCCTCGTCTAAGAAGTTGGTCCTCACAAATTAATAAGAGTAAGGAGTTTCTCCGTGCGCTTACAAAATTGCCATAGCCATCATTCCCGAGAGCATCCGCTTCAAACGTAGCAACTTCCTTTTCGCCTGGGTACCCCTCAAACACATTGCCAATGGTGTTCCAACTCCAAGACCTAAGCTTCCTACCCACTCCGCAAGAGCAAATTCTCGTCGGAGGTGAGCGAGGGGGTTATTAGAGGTGTCGTGGATCCAATATTCAGCCACCAAATCAAGGAAAGTGGGATGATTAGACCGTGGTTGAGATATCCGAATGAGATGATTGGGATGTCTTTAGAGAAGCAAAAGCTGGATGGTAATTGGGGAGTGGTCTGGTGGTCGTATCCGCAAAGTTTAAATGAGAGATAATAGTATGGAGGAAGTTCTCGTGCCACTGTAATAGGCAAGGAATCTCTGGCCCATTTTCCAAATAGAGCCTTTCTCCGTGTAAACTTATTCCCTGGGAAACCTGCAGTCGAATAACCCAGCCTTTGAATGTTGTCATTAAACTCGCAAGTTTCGGGAGAAGAGGTGTTCTACCCCCAACTTTTTCAAGAAGAGAAGCAATGCAGCTGAAATCTCCTCCTATGATCCAACCGGAGAGCTCTGGGCACGAATTTCGTGAATTTCAGCCCACAACTCCCGTCTAGCAATCTTGGTGCATCCAAAAGATAAACAAAAGTGGTACTGTAACCATTCAATTGGAGGTGGAGATGAACCAAGCTTGTGGGTGATCAATCTTCACCTTCCATTGAATTTCCTTCCCCGCAAATGACCTGCATTTTGTTAGGAGATATTACTAAAGAGTGTGCATCCAGTAACTGATAACCATCTCTTATGGTTTTTCCAACCATGGGTTCAAGCAAAACAAGACACCAAAGTTGGTGTTTCTTATATAGATGAAGTAGCCTTTGCAAGAGAGGGGGCGAGAAGCCCCTCTTATGTGTTCCAACAAAGGAAATTAAACATCAAGGTATTTTTTTTTGGGGGAGGGGGGCAAAAGGTGGGATTGGATCTTGTCCCTACCCCTACCGGGTGGTAGGGGGAGAACCCGGTGGATTGGGATTTTCATTGTTCCGAGGAGGTTCGGGGGTTAACCGAGTAGTTCCGAGGTTAATTTTACTTTTCTTTTTTGGTCTTTTTATCTATTGTGCTCCTTCCATATTGTTCGCATAGTGTCGATCTTGTCTAGAGATGGAGCAGCCTCTTTAGCCTCGTTGTCTTCCTCGCTTCCTTTTCCATCGAGCAAAGATCCTGGGTGGGTGTGCCGTATTCCATTAATGTTGTTATTGACATTCTCAAGGAGTAGCC
The DNA here is from genome assembly GCA_022702705.1 of Papilionanthe hookeriana x Papilionanthe teres. Lineage (NCBI taxonomy): Eukaryota > Viridiplantae > Streptophyta > Magnoliopsida > Asparagales > Orchidaceae > Papilionanthe > Papilionanthe hookeriana x Papilionanthe teres. Next base: position 4,571,377 of record CM040432.1, read on the forward strand.
TGTGTTTCAAACAGCTTAACATCTTCCTGCACTCACCTCATTTTGTTGCAAACATTTCCATTTTCTTTCGTATTGCTGCAAGATTTCGAGAAGGTAAGTCACTAGGGATTCTTACCCGGGTAGTCCCACTTTTAGTATGAGATGGTTTTTTTTGAAATTGGTTTCAAATTTCATAACATTTCTCCTTTAGATGACCAAACATTTCGCAATGATGGCGTAAATAGGTTTCGCTTCTCAAGAATAACCTCCTCGCCGTAAGCCATCTCCATCATCGTATGTTGTTATCCATATCTTGTCCAGCTCGGGAGGGAAACACCCTTTCTACCAACACTCTTAGCAAGAAGGCCAAGTTACCTATCTCAAAAGGTCAGGGGAGTCCACCCTCAGAGGAGTTCCAATTGCTCTACTAATTTGGAAAATGGCATTAGTGTGATACAATCAGAGAGGTAGATTAGGTAAGGTGAACCAAAGGGGCTTAACAGGGGGTTCTCGGAGGGATCAAATCCTGATACCATTTCATGAGTTTCATAAGAATTTCGCACCGTAGTGTTTCCATGTCCAAGCTCGGCATAGTCTTTCACCGGTCAGCCGAATTAGTAGATGCCTGCCATCCATAATTCCTGCCCATCGACCAACAAAGTGCAAATTTTCAAAAAACTCGTCTTACAAGGTCCATCTTAGGTGGTGTCCAAACCGAAACTGCCAATGATGGTAAATCTAATAGCATCCGCTAAAGAGTTCATCTCCCGAGAGGTAAAAACAAGACAACAGCCTTCCTTCCTTAGAGCCAAGAGGTCGGATATGTGGACAATCCGACTTGCCGCGAGCAGATCATGTATGCGCTTGGGGAAATATTAAATGGTTATTATTCGATGCTTCTCGTCGAGCGCGTAGGCATAAGAGGGGGAGCATTAACGGCGCCCAACTAGCCATTAAATGCCACACCTGTAGAAAACAACAAACAAACCAAAAGGTTACAAGATTAAGGCTAACAACACTAAATCCTTCGTAGCAACTTTACCCCAAGTAAAGTTTCAATGGAACAAGAAAATTCAAAACAGAAGAAGAACCCTAGAAGAACCAAACCACCCCGAAAGAGGGCCACCAAGGAGTGCCACCAACCGCCCCGAAGAAACCCACCACCAAACTTACCTCCGACCAGAACTACCCCGTGAAGTCGCCGCCATAGAATCATGCCGAAAACCCTAGCAGAAAGCAAAAACACTCCATCCTTCATATAAATATATATATATATATATATATATATATTTATCATTTTTTTAACTATTAAATAATTTTATAATTAAATTATATTTATTAATAATAAAATTATGATTAAAATATTTAAAATAAAAATAACATTAAATAAATTTTATTATATATATATATATATTTTTATGTCCTCTATATATATTTTTTTATTTATAATTTTTTTAATTATTAAATATTTTTATAATTAGATTATGTTTATAAATAATATACTATACTTAAAATATTTAAAATAAAAAATTAAAATTATATATATATATATATATATATATATAATATATATATATATATATATATTTATTTATTTATAATTTATTTAATTATTAAATATTTTTATAATTAAATTATATTTATAAATAATATACTATACTTAAAACATTTAAAAATAAAAATAATATTATATATATATATATATATATATATATATATATATATATATATATATATATATATACCTATATATATATATATATATATATATATATTTATTTATAATTTACTTAACTATTAAATATAAATGATCAATCCATGACCTCATGCCCATACCATTAGCACACAGTCAACTTTTGACCAAAATGTCAATTTCTGTCAAAATAATGGCTAATTAATTCACCAATTATCGACCCACAATAAATCTCCACAAAAAAGTCAACTATGGTCAAAATGGTCAATCATTGACCTAATGACAACCATTAACCAATAGTCAACTTTCGACCAAAAAAGTCAATTTTGGTCAAAATAGTCATTTTTTGTTCTAATGACCACCCTTTTCGACCCAATATGTCAACTAACAAAAAGTCAACTTTGGTCAAAATGGTCAATTCTTGACACAATGACAACCCACTGACCCAATAGACTCAACTTTTGACTAAAAAGTCATTCGGTCAAAATGGTCAATTCCCTAATCCAATTACCAACTCATTGACCAAATAGGTCAACTTTTGACCAAAAAGTCAACTTTAGTTAAAATGGTCAATTTTTAACCTAATGATCAATTTTTTGAATTAATGACCAATTATTGACCCAATAGTTCAATCTCTGACCAAAAAGTCAACTTTGACAAAATGGCCAATGATCGACCCAATGACAAACTCATTGCCCAATGTCAAATTTCAATTGTGTAAGACAATTTAATAAAAATAGTCAATTTCACCTAATGACCACCCATTGACCAAATAGGTCAACTTTTGACCAAAAAGTCAACTTGGTCAAATGGTCAATTCTGACCCAATGATCAACCCATTGACTAAATTTGTCAAACTTGACCAAAAGAACTTTTCATTGCATACAATTTTTGACCTAATGACCAATTATTGACCCATTGTTAAATCTCCACCAAAAAGTCAACTTTTATCATACTATCAACTTCGACCTAATGATGTAAACCTTATCAATCTAACATGTCAACTCCTTTGAAAAAAGATAACTTTGGTCAAAATGGTAAATTCTTAACCCAATAACCAACCCACCGACCCAATAGATTCACTTTTGTCCAAAATTCAATTTTGGTCAAAATAGTACTTATTATTAAATTGCCAATTATTGACCTAAATAGTCAACTTTTGACCAAAAAGTCAAATTTGGGTCAAACGTCAATTTCGACACATCAATCTAAAATGTCAACTTTGTGAAAATGGTCAATCCTTCATCCAATGACCAACCCATCGACCCAATTTGTTAACTTTCGACTAAAAGTCAACTTTGCCAAAATAGTTAATCCACGACCCAATGACCATCCTATCAATCTAATAAAAATAACTTCGACCAAAAGTCAATTTCGTCAAAATCGTCAATTTTTGATCTATCGACCGCCCTATCGATCTAACAGTCAAATTTCGACCAAAAGACAACTTTGGCCAAAATTGTCAATCCCAACCCAATGACCAACCCATTGACCCAATATGTCAACTTGACCAAAAAGTCAATTTTGATGAAATAGTCAATTTTCGACTTAATGACCAATTTTTGACGGCAGAACCAATCTCGATCCAAAAGTCAACTTTGGTCAGATGGTTAATCTGACCTAATACCCAACCTTACTGATCCACAGAAATCTTCGGACCAAAAAGTCAACTTGGTCAAAATGATCAATCCTTCGACCCAATGACCAACCCATCGGGCCTAATAAAGTCAACATTCACCAAAAAGTCAATTTCATTAAAAAAATTTTGAATTAATGACCAATTATCGAATTCGATAAGTCAATCTTCGATCAGATAAGAAACTTTAGTCAAAATGGTCAATCCTTGATCCAATGACAAACCCATAGACCAATAGTCAACTTCGACCAAAAACTAATTTTCGTCAAAATAATAAATTTCGACCAAATGACCACCCATCGACACATATGTCCACTCCCTTTAAAAAGTCAACTTCGGGTCAAAATGGACAATATTTGACCTAATTACTAACCTATCAATCTAACAGTCACCTTTCTCACCAAAAGTCATCTGCAAAAATGATCAACTTCTCGATCCAATTACCAACACATTCTAAATATGTCAATCTTTGACCAAAAAAATAACTTGGTCAAAAATGGTCAATTTTTGACCAATGATCTCCCCGCTGACCCTATGAGTTAACTTTTGACTAAAAATAACTTTGGCTGAAATAATCACTCCTTTGGACTCAATGGACTACAGTCAATCTCCTCGACAAAAGTTAATTTTGTCAAAATAATCAATCCTTCACCCAATGACAAACACATTGACCTAACAGACAACCTTGCCCAAAAAGTCAATTTTACTGTAATAGTCAATTTTCGATTTAATGACCACCCATTAACCTAATAGTCAACTAACTCAAAAAGTCAACTTTGGCCAAAATGGTATGTATATATATATATACATAAATTTATATAATATTATTTTATTTTAAATATTTTAAGTATAGTAAATATTCATAAATATAATTTAAATATAAAAATATTTAATAGTTAAATAAATTATAAAGAAAATATAAATATATGTATATATAAATAAATAAATAAATATATATATACATATATATAATAGTATTTTTTTTATTTTAAATGTTTTAAGTATAGTATATTATTTATAAATATAATTTAATTATAAAAATATTTAATAATTAAATAAATTATAAATAAAAATATTTGGTCAACGGGTTTATCGTGTGTCAAGGATCGACTATTTTACCAAAGTTCACTTTTTGGTTAGAGATTAGCTTATTGGGTCAATAATTGGTCATTAATTAAAAATTGATTATTTTGACTAAAATCGCTTTTCGTCAAATGGTGACCTATCGTCAATGGGTCCACTGATCAAGCATTTTAATTATCTTTGACTAAATTAACTTTTCGTCGAGATCGAATTTATTGGGTCATTAATTCAAAAATTATTTATTTTGACCAAAATTGACTTTTTGGTCAAATGCTGACCTATTAGGCCAATGGGTCGGGTCATCGGGTCAAGGATCGACCATTTTCACCAAAGTCAATTTTCGTCAAAAGATGACCTTATCGGGTCATTGAAGATCAGGTCAAAGATTAACCATCTTGACCAAAGTTGACTTTTTTGGTCAAAGATTGGTTTACTGGGTCAAAAATTGGCCATTAAGCAAAAAATTGACTATTTTAATCACAATCGGACGCTTAATCAAAAGTCAATCTATCGGGTGAATGAGTCGGTCATCGTGTTAAGGATCGACTATTTTGTCCAAAGCTCGCGTTTTGGTCAAAATTTGACCTATTTAGGTCAATGAGGCTAAGCCGGGTTGGTAAAAAATCGGGACAATTTTGAAAAATCGATTTTTGGTCAAAGTCAATCTATCGGGTCAACGTCGTATTGGTCAATCCGTGATTAACCATTTTGCCAAAGTTGATTTCGGTAAAAGTTAACAAAATGCAAATAATCAAGCTGGTCATTGGATGAAGGATTGAACATTTTCACCAAAGTTGACATTTAGGTCATTGTGTCGAACACCATTTCACCAATTTGACTTTTGGTCAAAAGTTAATCTTTTGGGTCAATGAGGTGGTCATTAGGTCAAAAATTGACTTTTTTTTTCAAAAGTTGACCAATGGGTCAATAATTGCAAATTATGTCAAAATTTACTATTTTGACAAAAACTGACTTTTAAGTCAAAAGTTGATCTATTGGGTCATAGGTTAGGTTACGGTCAAGGATCGACAATTATGACTAAAGTCGACTTTTGGTAAAGATTTACTTATTGCTAATTGGTCATTAGGTCAAAATTGCCTATTTTGACCAAAAAGTTGACTTTTGGTCAAAATTTGACCAATTTTGCCAAATATCGTCATCGGGTCAAAATCGACCATTTTCACCAAAGTCAATTTTGGTCAAAAGTGCCGACTTATTTGGCTAATGGGGTCATTAGGCTGTAATTGAATTATTTTGACTAAAATTGACTTTTGGTCAAAAGTTGACATATTGGGTCAATGGGTTGGTTATTGGGTCAAGGTATAACCATTTCGACCAAAGTTGATTTTGGTCAAAAGTTAACCTATCACACGGTTGGTCATTTGGCCGGGAAATTGACTATTTTAACTAAACTTCGACTTCGATCAAAAGTTCACCTATTGGGTGATCTATAAAAATACTCTATTTCTTTATGTCTTAATTCCTTATTAATTTCTAAGGATATTATAAGCGAATGAAATGTATTTTGTGTGTTTTTGGATGTAGGTGATGTAAAAAGGTCTAAAAAGGATAAAGGAGCAAAAGAAGCTAAAATGGAGCAAAATATTTAAAAGTATAAAAATATGGCCTCGGCACGTAGGCGCGAGTTGGCGCCTTGCCATCAGACGATACAAAAACTATCGTTTTGACAACGTTGACGTCAATTTTGACGGAGGAGCTGCTATCGGACATTCTAGAAGATCGATGCTTGTTTCGATATCAGACATGATACATTGCATTCGACGCTCCAAAAAGGTTTTAATCGCGAAGAGGTGCGAGCCAAAGTGAAGAGGTATGAAGACCGGACGAGGTGTTCGCCGCCAGCACTGCATTCCTATGGCTCAGAGCCCGACCGACCTTCGAAGATTCATCGAATGCGTACACGTTGCGTGCCCCGCGGGGCAACACTCGTCTCATAAATGTGGTCAATTTCTTCGTAAACGTGCCTCTGACAATCCTTCTTATCCACTTTAGGATCTCTCATCCTTAGAGAGAGAACAGAGAGAGAAATTTAGGACCACTTTTGTTTAGTTTAGCCGAGTTTATTTTCAAGTTATTGCATCCGGAGTTCATTACACTCATGAGTTGGGCAGTGAACCGAAGATCCTAGGCTAGCCATTTCCGAGATAAGTATTTTATATTTGATTCAAAGTTTATTTATTATGTTTTGTCATTTTTCAATGTGTTCGAGTAGTTAGTTTACTTTCTTCCTTCAATTATGAAGAGATATAAGATAATATAAAGATTCGAATGGGAATCGAAATTCAAAATATTTTCAAAACACGTGATGACATTAATACCCTCGATCTTACTTTACTTTTTTAAATTGGTCATTTAAATTGTTAAAACTCATGAAGAGTTTCGAGACCTTGAAGGAGAAGAACTCTTAACTTGTAAATGTCACATGAATCCTTGTGTAGTCGAAGGCCATGTGCGCGCTATTCAAGGTGAAGTGAAATAAATAGGAATATAAGATTTAAAGGGCGTAGATTGATGTTTTTAGAGTGACATGCTAAATTCTTATAATTTGATTTATAGATTAGAAAAAGGGTCACGAGTAGGCTTCACCATAAACTCTTACCCGACATCTAAGTGCGAGCCTAGATTAACCCATTCTACTAACAATACATCCGACCTCATCTCGTAAATTCAGCCACCACTTGTGCCCGGATCAAAGGGTAAAGAATAGGAATGCTTCCATTTGGCACAATACCATAAATCAAATTCTCCAACGAATATTAAATTATCTTAAAATCTAGACACTTAAAGGAAAGAAAGTTTGCTTATTTTATATGTTTTCATAAATCATTTATTATTGTTTTCTTTATTTGTATCTAGTAAATTAATAGTAATTTATAATTAAATTAAAAGATAAAAATTTTTTTTATTTTAGAAAATTTAAAACTATAATTCTTTCCCCATGTGGGATCGATACCGGTCTTTTGCTTCGAAGCCCTATATTTCGACACAATACGTATACTGCGTAGTACCCCTAGTCTCGTAAAAATATTTTCTAAATTTACATCATTTTGATTTTATACACTAGCCGCTATTTATAAATTAAGTCAAGTTTTTGGCCATCTTTTCGAAGCGACTATTACCGCATTAGTCAGCTTGCCGATCAAGTTTTTGGCGCGTTGTCGGGGAAGAAAAAATAATTGTATAAATTTTCTTATAATATATATATATATATATATATATATATATATATATATATATATATATATTATAAAAAGAAAGAGATATATATTTTATTCCTCGTTTATGCGAAGATTTGGTTCGAAGGATTAATACCTTTAGCATTCTCGAATTAAAGAACAATTAGAAAAATTAAAAAGGGAAAAACAAATTCAAAAAATTTCAAGAAATGGCTACTTACAAAATCCAATTGAACTTAATGATCAAAATGTTTATAAACCATTAAGGGATTATGCTAACCCTACAACATGAACTTCATAAAGAGTATTCAAATACCTACTGTAGATGCTAATTCTTTTCAACTTAAACTGCCTATTATTCAAATGGTACAAAATAATCAATTTAGTGGACGCCCAATGAGGATCCAAATTTATATATTTTTTAAATTTTTGAACTTTGTGCTGTTTTTTTAACATAACAATATCATGATGTTATTAGACTTACCTTACTTTTTCCTAAGAGATAAAGTGGAAAGATGTGGTTAAACTCATTAGCGACCGGTTCTATTAAAACATGGGCTGAAATGGTACAAAGGCCTTGCTAAATATTTTCCTCCTTTTAAAACCGCTAAATTAGGAAATGATATTACTTCGTTTAGTCAATTCGATCCTGGAGACAATATACTAAACTCTGGGAAAGATTTAAAGAACTATTAAGAAAATGTCCTCATCATGCTTTACCCGATTGGTTGATTATTCAAACATTTTATAATGGATTAATTGATCTTTAAAATCAATTATTGATGTCAGCGTCGTGGAGGTTCTTTAATGTCTAAATCATTCAATAAGCTTACACTTTAATCAAGAAATGGTTAATAACAATTTTCAATGGCCTTCCGAAAGGATTAATCCTAAAAAGATGGCAAGTATTCACGATAATGAAGCCTTTTCATCTTAGCTTCACAAGTTACAGCAATGTCTAAGAAATTAGATAATTTTGCAATTAATATTTCACATAATAACTCGCTAATATCAAGATTCTCAAACTATTGAAACTTACAAGCTATTGCAAGTAAAAATAATCCTTATTCAAATTATTATAATCCCGCGGAAAAATCATCCTAATTTTAACCTAATACCCACAACAACAATTAAGTAATAATCGAATCTCATCCCACCTGAAATCGGAATAATCGTTAATTCAAATTATAAACCCTCCCTGATTTAATAATCACCGTAAAAAAAGTTATCAATAGAAGAATTAATTTTACAAATGAATAATCAATTACAAAATCAAAATACTGCTATTTGTAATATTGAAAATCAAATGGGGCAAATTGCCACTTTAATTAATAACGTACCCGTAGGAACACTTCCTAAAGAATGTTGAAATAATCCAAAAGAAACTCGGAAAAGAACATGAACAAGCAAGCTCAAGAACTTAGAAGTGGAAAGGAATTAAAAGCAAAGAATGCGTAATGAAATTGAAAAGAGATTGAGGTTGAAGAGATTGAAAAACCCAAAGAAACTCTCTCTCCTAGCCAAGATCAGATCGTTATACTCCGTTAATGTGGAAGTTGAAAAACCACCACCACCTTTTCCTCAAAGACTAAACAAAGAGAAATTAGATCATCAATTCCTAGTTCATTGAAATTCTTAAGAAACTTACTATTAACATACCTTTTGCCGAAGCTTTGTAACAAATGCCAACTTACGCAAAATTTATAAAGGATATTTTAAGCAAAAAATGAAAATTTGAAGTTTTCGAAATCATTGCATTAAGCGAAGAATGTACAAAATAATTCAAAAGAAATTACTTGAAAAGCTTAAGGATCCCGGACGTTTCACTATACCCTCGTGCTATTGGAGAAAATTTTGTGGAAAAGCTTTATGTGATTTAGAGCAAGTATTAATCTCATGTCATTTTCTATCTTTCGAAGATTGATTTTAGAGATATTACTCCCACCACCGTAACCCCTTCGCTTAGCCGATAGATCTATCACTTATCCTAAAGGAGTTATAGAGGATGTCCTTGTTAAAGTGGATAAATTTATCTTCCCCGTAGATTTCATAGTACTTGATATGGAAGAAGATAAAGAGATACCTATTATTTTAAAAGGAGACCTTTTCTAGCTACCCGACGAGTTAAGATCGATGCGCAAAAGGAGAACTAACCATGAGAGTTAATGATCAAGAAATTAAATTCAGCCCTTAAATCAATGAAGTACCCCGATAAAGAGAAATGTTATCGAATGGATATAATTGATTATTTAATTTAAAAAACATTATCAAGAAAAATGTAAAGTCATTTCCGAAGAAAAATTAATTTTTAATCGATAAAGATGTAGTGAAGAAGAAGAAGAGACTCATTTTATTAAAGATAATTGGGAAACTTTAGACATAACTCAAAATGATATACATTTACCATCAATTAAAAAGCCCCCGAACCGGAATTAAAAATGTTACCTTCCCATTTAAAATATGTGTTTCTTAGAAATTCGTTAACTTTACTCCGTTATTATTTCTTCCGAATCGAGTAAAGATCAAGAAGAAAAACTACTTAAGTGTGTTAAAGAATTATAAGAAAGCTTGGTTGACTATTGCCGATATAAGAGGAATAAGCCCTTCCATTTGCATGCATAGAATCTTTAATGGAAGAAAATTTTAAACCTACTATAGAATCGCAAAGAAGATTAAATCCTATCATGAAAGAGGTTGTTAAAAAGAAATTATTAAGTGGTTAGATGTCAGTATTATTTATCCTATTTCTGGAGCACATCGGGTAAGTCCTATTCATTGTGTTCCGAAGAAAGAGGTGTAACTATCATTGTTAATGATAAAAATGAACTTATATTCCTACAAGACAAGTTACCGGATGGCGAATTTGTATCGACTATGTGAAATTAAATAAAGCCACTAGAAATGATCATTTTCCTTTACCTTGCTTGGATCAAATGCTCGATAAATTAGCCGGACACTCATATTTCTCGTTTTCCGGATGGATATTCGGTTATCATCAATTACTTATTGCTCCCGAGGATCAAGAAAAGACAACATTTACAAGTCCTTGCGGAACATTTCTTTAGAAGAATGCCTTTTGGTTTATGTAATGCAATTCGCAACTTTTCAAAGATGTATGATGTCAATATTTTGTGATTTGATTGTCATGAATTGAAAATATTCATACGATTTTTCGCCTTTTGGAGCTTTTGAATCTTGTTTTGAAAACATAGCCAAAGTTCTCAAAAATATGCGAAGAAACAAAATTAGTTCTTAATCGAAAATGTCAATTCATGGTCACTTAAGGCATTGTACTGGGTCACAAGGGGATGGAAGTAGAATGCTAAAAGCAAAATTATTGCCGAATTGCAACCACCTACTACCGTTAATGATGTGAGAAGTTTTCTAGGTCATGCCGGATTTTATACATACGTAAAGGATTTTTCTAAAATTGCTAAACCTCTTGTCATTTATTAGAAAAGATGCAAAATTTGAATTTAATAAAGAATGTATTAATGCTTAATATTCTAAAAGAAAAATTAATAATCGCATCTATCATTGTTGCACCTAATTGGAATAAATCTTTCAATTAATGTGCGATGCAAGGATTTACAATTGAGCCGTATTAGGACAAAAATATGAGAAAATTTTCAAAGTTGTATATTATGCTAGTAAAACTCACCGAAACACAAAGGAAATTATACTACCAATCGAGAAAGAGCTTCTAGCTATAAGATAGCGCTCGATAAATTTAGACCTTATCTTCTCGTACTAAATGCATAGCTCATACCGATCATTCTCGCTATTAAATATCTATTATCTAAGAAGGATTCTAAACCTAGATCATAAGATGGTTTACTTACAAGAATTTGATTTTCAAATAGTAAGATATAAAAGGAACCGAAAACCAAATCGTCGATCATTTCGTTCAATTAAAAATGATATTATTTCTAAGAAAATATAAACGAGAAATTCCCCGATGAATCTTTATATGTTATTCAAGGATGCAACACCTTGGTATGCCGATATTGTTAATTATTTAGTTAGCAATATTTTGCCTTATGACTTGGATAACAAATTTATTAAGCACTTTAAATATGATGCTAAATCTTATATTCGGGGAAGAACCTCATTTATTTAAAATTAAGAAAGATTCTAAGCGATTCCGAAGATGTGTACCTTATGAGGAAACTTTTGCTATTATTCAAAAATGCCATGATTCGATTTCTTTATGACACTTTTAAGATATAAAACCGCATTTAAAATTCTTAAATTGATTTTTTTGGGTATACCTTATTTAAAAGACGTTGTTAATACGTGAAAACATGACGATGTCAAAGGACGGAAATATATCTAGGAAGGATGAAATGCCTTTAAACTATATTGAAGTTGAAATTTTTGATATATGGGGTTTAGATCTTATAATCATTTATTCCATCATCTCGGAAAAATTTATATTTTATTAAGAACATTATGTTTCAAAGTTGATCAAGCCGCGTTTTACCAACCGCGTTATCTCCAAAAGTGTTTCTAAATTTTTAAAGAAAAATGATATTTTCAAGATTGGACTACCAAGGTAATTATCACTCATGGTGGAAGTCATTTCGTGAATATAAGAATTCAATCATTCCTACAAAAATTCGGAATCAAACATAGAATCGTTAATTGCTTATCACCCACAAACTAAAGGGAATGGTCAAGTATCAAGGCATAGAAATTAAAAGAATTTAGAGAAGACTGTTAATCCTAAAAGAACCGATTGGGTCACATAGACTTGATTCCCGTATTAGATGTAGCCATGTAATGCCTATAAGACACCAATCTAATGTCACTCACTCGTTAATTTATGGTAAACATTGTCACTTACCCGTAGAACTTGAACATAAAGCTTATCGCGATAAAGGAGTTTAATTTTAATTTAATAAAACAAAAGAGAAAACGATTATCAAGAACTAAACGAGATGGAAGAAATAAGAAACGAATCGTATGAAAACGCGAGAATTTATAAAGAGAAATGAAGATGTTGCAAGATAAGAAAATTTCGTGTGAAAATTTTTGAGCCTCGGACAAAAAGTATTACCGTTTCAACTCTCGTTTAAAACTTTTTCCCCGGAAAATTAAGATCTAAATGACGAATTTATTTACTTCGAGAAAGTATACCATTATTGTTTGATATTAAAGATCCCAAAATGAAGAAAAATTTTTTAAAGTAAACGGAGTAAGATTGAAGCCTTATTTGGGAGATATTAAAAAGATTTATAAAGAGGCTATGAATCGAGTCAACCTCGATTAAAGATTTACTTAAGCTTCCAAGCCGAGTCAATGCTTAAACCAAGCGTTTGTGCGGAGGGCAACCCATAATTATCTTTCGTTTATGAGTGTTTCTTTGTGTTTAATGTAAGGTTGCGTTTCGATCTTGATTAATTTTATATTACTTTTGCAATTTGATGCTCATAAGTCTTTGTTGACTTAGGGTCAAGATTATTTCTAAGTATGTAAGATTTAAAAATAAGATCACTCTATTTTGAATACGAGTAAAAAAGGAGATCAAGTTAACCTTTCATTATGATTGTTTACAATATGAGTTACCGAGTCTAAATTACTTTACCAAGATAATTTTACCCATCTCGTAACAAAATTTTGAAATTTGACGACAGCAAAAGGAGTCAACATAGCTCCGTGCTCAGCGTCGACCGTGCCTAAGCGCCTTTAATCAACTATGTATCAATGTCCGCGCCTAGGCACTGTGATTCGCGCCTAAGCGATACGGTTACCGGGTCGTAAAAAAATCGAAAATTTCGCTTTTCACATGATTTTCCCTTTAACCTATCTTCTTCCCTATCCATCAAGCAATCCAAATTACGTCCTCGTACCTCATTCTCGAGAGATTCGAGAAATTTTTCAAGAAATGGAAGGAAGAAATCATGAGAAGAAGCTAGACAAGGTTTCAAAGGATCCTCAACCCTACTTCAATGGTTTCATCACTACAAGTTTAGAGAAAATTTCTAAATAAGCCTTTGGATAAGTTCGCTTTAGGCTTAAAAGCATTGTGAGATCGTCTTCATGAGATGTTTCATCAATAACATCTAGAATGGCAAATGAAACTTCAATTTGATCATTTTGCGGCTTATCAAGATGCTCAAGTTGAAATGTTTCCGAAGAACAAGTGGATTGGACGAAAAGATGGCTACTGCGATTTCCCGAGAGCGTTAGTGTTCTTTCCAAGTGGAATACACAATTTCCCTTGTGAAGATTAGAATATTATGGTAATGAGATAGTTATATGGTTTGTTAAGTCGTTGTATCGGATGCAGAGAATCGATTATGTTTGTTTGTGTATTTGCTTTCATGTCTAATGTGTGTTGTTTTTGCTAGAAATTGCCAGAGCCTAAGTGTGTATTAGGAATCCTGCATCAAATATAATACTTATCTCGGAATGTATTTAAATATTATCGAAGGTTATAAATGGAATTTAGTGAGTTTGATTGAAACCTTATGTTTGATTGGTGGATTTAATATTTAATTTTTATAAATTTGAAAATGTTGTGGAAGTTAAACCGAAGCCCTACTTCCGATATGAGTAATTGGAAGGCTGAATTTATGAATTTTGGTGGAAAATTAAATTTAAAAATAATTTTTTCAGAGGCGGAACCGGCGCCTAGGCGCTGCAATTCGGCGCCCAAGCGCCATTTCCGCCCCGTATCCGAAAATTTACTTAAATAACCCCCAAAAAGCCATTTTGACGCCAAGCTTCATCTTCCCATTTTCACGAAATACATCTTCTAAATCCATTTTCGAGGTCAAAACATCAAGGATTCGCCGAAAACCACTCGATTTCTTCGTCTCAAGGTCGCATCTACACTTTAAACCATTTATTTTTGGGATTTTCACCATAGATTTCCTTTAAAGGTAAATTTTTGAATTAATGACCAATTATTGACCCAATGTTGACCTCATTTTTGATGAGGTCTTCTCTTCTTCTCTTTAGTACTTGGGATCTAGCCTTAGGCTTTTCCTTTGACTATCTTAGAGGACTAGAATTGGGATCCACCATCTAGAATTTTAAACCACTTCTTAACTCCCTGCAAACTCCACAAACTTGACTGTAGACCCCTAATCACCTAGAGGGTTGAAATCAAGTGTGGAAGTTTAAAGGATGAGTTCCTATAGGACTCTTTGGCCTTAGGACTGCCACAGGTGGCCCGGTCTGATGAAGGGGCTGACTTACACACACACTACACTCATACACTACACTTCCATACACCTCCTAAAACACACCCATACCCGACTTGACCTCCTGACTCATGTAGATGATTCACATGGATGGTCCTTAACCCCTAAGCCCTTGGCTAAGAGGGTTAGGAACAACATAGTGAATGCCTCAAATGAGTCCCTTCATGGCTCATGTAGGCTTGATATGGCTTCATGGCTCAACCAAAATGATTTTATTCCACTTACATTCACCTAATCTTCCATTTTCCAAATTTTTAATTTTTGACCCCCGGGACCCTACACCCGCCAACCTACCTAAAGCCCTGAATAGCCCAAATTTCTCAAAAATTTCTAAATCACCCAAAATTCTCCAAAATCATTCCCAAACATTTCCACATCACTCAAACTGATCATCCATAACCAAAAATTCCAAAAATACCTCCCAATACCCTCCAAATACCCAAAATACCCCTCTTAGCCAAAAAATCCAAAAATTCAGAAAATTCCCAGAAAATTCCAGACAATCCCAAATATTCCCAATTTCATTTTGTTCAACTACACCATGGGCCAATTTTGTCAATTTACCCCACTTTTATCAAAATCCCCAATTTGACCCATTTTAACCCAAAGTAAACCCAATGTCAAACCTAACCTACCCAATTGACCTAAATTCTGGTCCAATTCAATTCTAAACTTCAATTCAACATCCCCAACACCAATCTAGACCAAATCCAAGCCCAATTTGATTGGCATTGGGATTCAATTTCACTTTTGGCCTTAAAGCCCAATTTGGACCTATGACCCAAACCTAACCCAAACTCACCCAATTCAACTCCAATTAACCCCAAATCTTTTCTAAATCTTCCTTAACATCCCCATAAACAAAACACTAAAATGATTTGCCCAAAATTTAGACCCAAACCCCACTCAAATTCAACCCAAAATCAAAAAGCCCAATTTTGACCTAAACCTAAACCTAGCCCAAATGAGCCCAAATCCCAAAATCAAAACCTAACCAAAGCCAAAACCTCTTCGAAACACTCCCATAAACATTTCCCAACATTAATTTTACATCAATTTCAACTCTAGCCCAACTTTGGCCCATGGTAGCCCATTTTGGCCCACCTTAGCCTCTTTACCAAAAAGGCCCATATCCAACCCAATTCAAACCCAAATGACCTCAAATTTGTTTCAAACCACTCATGAAGCATCCCTAAACCAAAACCAATAATTATTTGGCCCAAACTTTTACAAAAAATTCTCATCTATGAACACATTCTTAAACTTAAAAGCCCACTTCCCTTAAACCTTCCTAAAAGCCCATTTCCTTCAAAATTCAAAAGCCCAAATCATCCTAAAGCCCACATGACACTTCCCCTCATCATCCATTTGATCAAAATCACCCCTAAGTTTCAAAATCATCAATTAAACCATTCCAAATCAAGCCACATGTCAAATTACCCACTAAATGTCAAATATTTCTAAAACCCTTTTCATGAAACAAGTCAACCTTTTCCCAAGCCAAATGGAGCCATGAACAAGCCATTCTCAAGCCACATGAAGCCATGAGGGCTTTGACTTGTCATTAGTCCATTTATGGCAAGAAGAGGGGGTTCTTTCTTAAACCTCCTTTAACCCTTTTTACCTTAATCATGTCACACACTAAACCATGTTTAGCCACCTCATCATGGATGGAGACTTCACCACTCCTTCTAAGCCGACCTAAATGATTCCCTCGGCTCAAAATCGAGCTTGGAAGGGTGCACCAAGCCCAAAATGGCGGGTTGACCCAAACCAAGCCAAAGTGAGCCTTCTCCCATTCCATTTAAATCAAACTCCTTTACACATGTCAAACCTCGATTGAATGCACCAAACCCCGACCCGACCCACCTGAACAAGATGGTGACCAATGCCCGGCCGAGCGACCACCGAGTCGCGGAAAACACCATGGCCGAGAGCTCACATGTGAGCCAACTTCGGGATTCTACCTTGCTGAGCTGCCCCATGCCCAATGGCCACCATGGCTGTTCGCCCTCGACCTAGCGGATGATCCCAAGCCCTAACTCTCCCTGGGAGGCCCTCCACCCTCTCCTATTTAAACACCACCCTTCTCGGCCATGAGAGGTGCTGAACCTAACCTTAAGGAAACTCTGCCAAAATCATTCCAGATCACTCTCCACACATAGAGCATTTGATCCCCACTGAATTCCAGCCCCAATTCCCTCCAGCTGAGCTCAATTTTGAGCTCAAACTTTAGCCTAAAAACCAGGACACTTCTTCACAGTGAGCCAATCCCCAAATTGATTGGTCCTACACCTTCACTGGACCAAGAGAAGAAGCTTCCCACTGAAAGCCCCATCTCCAGGCCACCCAGTTGCTCCAGCCTCCAAGCTTTGTGATCAGCTGTGGTCGAAGTCCAACCTAGATAATTCACCAGACCAGGAGACTTCATCTGGAGCATGCTTGGACCCAATCGAAGGTGACACAACTCTCAGATCGAAGCTTCACTTCTCTGAGCAAAGGTATGGACTCCCTCTTCTTCCCGAGCTTCCAGAGATTCTCATTTTAATTTGAGTCAATTTAAATGCATGTTTACCGTATGGATGTGTTCGTCTCTTCAAGACGAATCCATAGAGCATAAGAACACGAAAATCCATTGAGAATCGAGTGAGTTCTTAGGGTTAGAGTGTGGACGGTCAAGGGATCGCACCAGTCGTAGACGATGACCAGGAGCCGTTGGATCGCGCGTGTATCGAGCGGACGGTTCAGATTGCGCCGGACCAAGGAATGATACGTGAACCGCGGGTCCCGGGACGGCTGACTCAGATGGCGGCGCCCAATCACAGCGCGACACGTACCCCTTCGGAGCTGCCGATGTTTCGCTGGCGCCGCGTGGATAAGTAGATAAATAGGGTATTTAATGTATTTATTAAATATCAGAAACTTTAAAAATTCATAACTTTGTGTAGGAAAATCAGAAAAATAAAATAAAAATACCCTCTTGCTCAGTGAACAGAGTAGAATAATGTGGAAAAGAAATCATTTAATTTCATTAAGTATTTTATTTTTTATAATTTATTTACTCTCTGCATACATTTAATTCTCCATGCATGTATACAATTCACCATGGCATGAGACCATAGGGCTTTTGAAGCCTCCGAATTTGGGAACATTCCCTGAATTTTCCAAAGTCGGAGGTCATCCCTATGAAGAGTTATTGATTTTTCAAATTCATGTCACTGTTTTGAGTATTTTAATTCCAATAAATAGCATGTTGTGAAATAAATTCTAGGAAAATTTGGTGATGTTCCTTATGACCAGAGAACCCTAGGAAAAATAGGTTTTGAGTTAGTTCATTTTAGACAACCCTAATTGGCTTAAACACTCAAAATAGGTCTCTAATTAATTAGAGCTAACCATACATCAAATTGACTTCAAATCAATTCTCCATTGACCTTTAGGGTCAGAAGAACCCACCATAAAAATTTGAGGTCAATTGGACTTGGTTAGCCCTATTAATTGGGTTGATTAAGCCATTTAGTCATTTTAAACTTTAAAAATTCATAACTTCCAAAATATCTTTCAAAAATTCACCAAATTGGTTTTGGAACCTCTCTGATATCAGGGGAATTTAATAAAATTAAAATTTCAATTTTCTAAAAAAGTTGATTTTTAATATTATTTTAATATTTTTAATAATTAAAAAATAATAAAAATCACAAAAATAATAAAATTCACCAAAATGTCACATTTTGAATTTTAATCACTTAGGAACAAACCCCATATTTTTCTTAGGCCTATTTGGTGAGATATTAATTTCTAAAGCTCTAGGGTAATTTTAAAATTAAAAAAATGTATTTTCTAGCATTTTCACTAAAATAATTATAATAAATCATAGAAAAATCAGAAAATTGCAAAATTTGCTTCTCTGATTTCCTTGATATCAGAGAGATTTTTGAAAAACATAAAATTCATTTTTCAACTTTTATTTTATTTTTAAATTAATTAACACTCAAGAACTTAAAATATTTATAATAAAAATAATATAATTCAAAAAATCACCAAAATTGGTCTAAGTGGTCCCCTGGTCATTAGAAATGTCCCCTAATTTTCTTAAGGACAGAAACTTTCCCTTGGTCATGTTATTAAATTTTCCTTGGAAATCTCTATTTTCTACCAAAAATAATTATATAAATAAATTAAATACAGAAAAATCACATTTTCTCCTCTAATGTCTTTATTGACATATGAGTGAAGTCACATAAAAATTTCAAGTTCATTTGAGTTCAATTTAGTGAGTTATGAAATTATTAAGCTTAAAGGGTAAAGTGGTAATTAATTTTTTTTAATCCTTAATTAAAACTTTAGGTTTAATAAAAAATTAACAAGTAAAATATTTGATCCTAATCTGATTTGGATGATTGAAATTTAATAATTGAAGGGTAGAAACCCATTAAGCAATTTAAAATGGTTAAACTTTAATTAAATAATTGATTAAATTTGGAAGAATAATAAAATTGGAATTATTAAAATAGGGATATTATTAGGAAGAGATTTATTCTTTAATTTAAAAAATCCCTAAATTAATCATTTCATTAGTGTTTAATTCCTAATTAAAATGATAATTCAAATTTAAAATATTAAAAGACTTAATCATTAAACTAAAATTAAATTATTGAACTCTTTTAAAATTTTAATTAAAATTAAAATGAATAAAATTAAATTAAATTAAAAATTAAATTAAATCAAATTAAATCAAATTAAAAAATTAAATTAAAAATTAAATTAAATTAAATTAAATTAAATTAAAAATTAAATTAAATTAAATAAATTAAATTAAATTAAATTAAATTAAATCAAATTAAATAAAAAAAAAATTAATTAATTAAATTAAATCAAATTAATTCAATGTAACATCAAATCAAACTAAATTTAATTAAATTGAATTAAATTAAATTAAATTAAATTAAATTAAATTGAATTAAGTTGAATTAAATAACATCACCTAAGACATAAAGAAATAAGCCTAAAATAACTTGAACACTATTCCAAATTTAAACCCTTCAATTGAAATTAAGCTAAATCACAAACCATTTGAACACCAATTTACCCTCAAAAGCTTTAGTTATCATAACTCCTAAACGAATATTAAATGAAATGTTACTTCACTTATAGGACATTCAAATATCCTAGTTCACTCGAGCAAGTTAACAAAACTTGAAAACCTCGGACGATCGATTCATTTACATAATTAAATTCATTTGGACTTAAAACAATCCTAGAAATATTGAAAAGATGTTTAAGATTCTTCTTAAGCACTTCCTCAATATGATAGGATATTTATAAGAACAATTGAACTTAATTGTTCTTTGATGAAGAAAATCGTCTTCAAACCAAAAACACAAGGAACCTAGACGTCATAGGAAATGACTAGCTATAGGATTAGGAATTTGGTAGAAAACCATAACCCTTACCTTAGCTTTACCAAGGAACTTGCTTAAATATTCTAACTCGTGTTTTAAGTGCAGCTTGGGATGACGGGAAGACCCTCCAGGTACGCTTTTATTTTATTGCGATTTACTTTACGGTAATTTATTTAATCGCATCGCACTTATTTTTCTTGCATGATAAACAACGAGTTGCATGAAAACCTACACCTTTAGGACGAAAACCAAAGCCGAAACCCATAACTAAATTAAAAGACACTACAAGATAAAATTCACCTCCACAACATTTCAAAATATAAGACAACTCAAAATTTAATCACAAACAGAACACAAAACTACAATTACAACCGAATTAAAACGTCCTGTTGGATGATCGGGAATACCTCGGATGATGTAACCTACGTGTTGCTAACGGGATTTCCACGGTCTAAATGAAAGTGTGGAACTCATTCGGTTGAGTTTAGCAAATTCATGCTGGACTAAGTGAATCCGATAAAAATAATGATGCGGAAGGATGGAACCGTGGGATCTTAACCGGTGTTGTTATAATCAACTTTAAGATTTGTTTTAATTAAAACACAAAAAACACTTGGAAATTAAGACTTCTCTAAACCAAAACACTTTTCTCATCCCCCGATTTATGATTTCTAAAACTAAACCTCTGCAACAACAAGGAGCTCGGAGCATGGTGGGCAGCACGACCATCGTCGTCGGCAAAACTTGAACCTACTTCGAGCAAAACTTTCCTAGAATTAAACAACAAAGCCATAGGACTTCGAGGTAGTTTGCTTAGTGCAACATAAATCCTCAACTCTTCGTTAGGCATTTGCATTGCAAATTAAGCCCTAACCGGTCTTAGGATTCCGAGGTAGTCGTCCGATACGACATAAACCCTCATATCTTCCAGTGCTATTTGTATGATTCTATCATATAAATATAAGCCCTAATTAATTAAAATTGGCAAGATTAAAACATTAAATAAACATTAGGACTTTCCTAAATCCAAGCCAAACAATAGGATAGTCGGGAGATTATCGAAGTTCACTTCGAATCCGTAATTTCTCCTACTTTTCTTCCTTTGAATTCCCAAAATAAAATGTTCCAAATTTGATCCATTCCCTATTGAAATTCCAAAATTCAATCCCTTGAAAACTTAAACTTTGAAATTCTTGAGAGCAGAACTACTGATTATTATCGAGAGTTTTCTTAGGTGATTTTCGTCACTTAAGATGTAATTAACTATAGGGGCTTGCCCTTATAGGGAACTTTAAGAACCCAGGTAATATAAACCCTGTTTAATGTTTCTATATTAAACAGGGGAATTTTTCGGCTTATAAAATCGGTTCGCAGACCAAACGGATGTCACAAACCTTTCTAGTTTATTTAATCGAGCCCCATTATCAAGCGAGTAGTGTCCATTCTTCGGGATGGATACACGGTTTGTGGTGCGGCGCTCGTTTATATAAACTATTCGGGATGTGAGATCAGTTTTATTTCATATCTTAAAATTTTCAAATTTAAAATTATTTTCAAAATCAAATACTACTTTTCAAATTATTTATTTAAATTAAATTAAAATTCGCCGACAATTTACGTAGGCGACCCCCTTTTCAAAATAAAACACTCAACCTAAAAAAAAAAAATATGCCGACACCCAATAAGTCAATCTCTGACCAAATAGTCAACTTTAGTCAAAATGGTTAACCCTTGATCCAATGATAAACCCGTTGACCCAATAGGTCAACTTTTGACCAAAAAGCCAATTTTTGTCAAAATAGTCAATTTTTGACCAAATGAACACCGATTGACCCAATAGGTCAACTTTTCACCAAAAAGTCAACTTTGGTCAAAATGGATAATTTTTGACCCAATGACCAACCCATTGACCCAATAGGTCATCTTTTGACCAAAAAAGTCATCTCTGGTAAAAATGGTCAACTTCTTGATCTAATTACCAACACATATTAAATTTTATTTAATTATTAAATATTTTTATAGTTAAATTATATTTATAAATAATATACTATACTTAAAAAATTTAAAATAAAAAAATAATTTTACATAAATATAAATATATATATATATATAACTATATATATATATATATATTTATAATTTTTTTAATTATTAAATATTTTTTTAATTAAATTATATTTATAAATAATATACAATACTTAAAACATTTAAAATAAAAAAATAATATAATATAAATTTATATATATATATATATATTTATTTATTTATATATATATTATATATATATTTTTTTTGATAATTTATTTAATTATTACTTATTTTTAAAATTAAATTATATTTATAAATAATATACTTATAATTAAAATATTTAAAATAAAAAAATAATATTATATATATATATATATATATATACCTATATATATATATTTATTTATTTATAATTTACTTAACTATTAAATATAAATGATCAATCCATGAACTAATGCCTAAACCATTAGCACGATAAAGTCGACTTTTGACCGAAAAGTCGATTTTGGTCGAAATAATACATTTTTGAATTAATGACCAATTATTGACCCAATAGTCAATCTCTGACAAGAAGGTCAACTTTTGTCAAAATGGTTAATCTTTAACCCAATGACAAACTCATTAAATATGTCAACTTTTGACAAAAAAGTCAATTTTGGTCAAAATAGTCATTTTTTTACCTAATGACCACCCTTTGACCCAATAGGTCAACTTTTGAACAAAAAGTCAACTTTGCTCAAAATGGTCAATTTTTGACACAATGACCAACCCACTGACCCAATAGATCAACTTTTTGACTAAAAAGTCATCTTCGGTCAAAATGGTCAATTCTTGACCCAATTACCAACTCATTGACCAAATATGTCAACTTTTGACCAAAATGTCAACTTTGGTCAAAAGGTCAATTATTAACCCAATGACCAACCCATTGACCCAATAGGTCTACTTTTGACCAAAAAGTCACCTTTGGTCAAAATGGTCATTTCTTGACCCAATTACCAACTCATTGACCAAATAGGTCAACTTTTGACCAAAAGTCAACTTTGGTCAAAAGAGTCAATATCTGACCCATTGACCACCCCGTTGACCCAATAGGTTAGCTTTTGACCAAAAATTTAATTTTGGTCAAAATAGGTCAACTTTTGACCAAAAAGTAATCTTTGGTCAAAATGGCCAATTTCTGACCCCATGATCACCCCATTGACCCAAAGACCAACCCATTCACCTAATAGGTTGGTTTTTGACCGAAAAGTTATTTTTGGCAAAATAGTTAATTTTTGATCTAATGACCAATTATTCACTCAATAAGTTAATCTTTGACCAAAAAGTCAACTTTGGTCAAAATATTCAATCCTTAACCCAATGACAAACCCATTGACTCAATAAGTCGACTTTTGACCGAATAGTCGATTTTGGTCAAATAGTCGATTTTTGATCGAATGACCACCAATTGACTCAATAAGTCAACTTTTGACCAAAAAGTCAACTTTGGTCAAATGATAAGTCAACTTTTGACCAATAAGTCAACTTTTGACCAAAATAGATCAACTTTTGACCAAAAAAGTTAATTTTAGTCAAAATGGTCAACTTCTGACATAATGACCTCCCCGTTGACCCAATGGATCAACTTTTGACCAAAAAATTAGTTTTGGTCAAAATGATTAATTTTTGACCTAATGACCAAAATAGTCAATTTTTTAAATTAATTACCAATTATTGACCCAATATGTCAATCTCTGACCAAAAAGTCAACTTTGAACAAAATGGTCAATGATTGACCCAATGACAAACTCATTGCCCAATAAGTCAAATTTTGACAAAAAGTCAATTTTGGTCAAAATAGTCAATTTTTGACCTAATGACCACCCATTGACCAAATATGTCAACTTTTAACCAAAAAGTCAACTTTGGTTAAAATGGTCAATTTTTGACCCAATGATCAACTCATTGACTAATTGGTCAAATTTTGACCAAAAAGTCAACTTTTTAAGTCAAAATAGAGAATTTCTTACCTAATGACCAATTATTGAACCAATAAGTAAATCTCTGACCAAAACGTCGACATTGGTCATAATTATCAATCCTTAACCCAATGACAAACTCATTGACCCAACATGTCAACCTTTGAACAAAAAGATAACTTTGGTCAAAATGTTAAATCGTTGACCCAATAACCAACCTACCGACCCAATAGATCGACTTTTGTCCAAAAAGTTAATTTTGGTCAAAATAGTAATTTTTTTACATAATTGCCAATTATTTACACAATATGTCAACTTTTGAACAAAAAAGCCAATTTTGGTCAAAATAGGCAATTCTTGACCTAATGACCACCTCATTGACCAAAAAGGTCAACTTTTGACCAAAAAGTCAAATTGGGTCAAAATGGTCAATTTCTGACACAATGACCTAAATGTCAACTTTAGTGAAAATGGTCAATCCTTCATCCAATGACCAACCCATTGACCCAATTTGTTAACTTTTGACTAAAAAGTCAACTTTGGCCAAAATAGTTAATTCTCGATCCAATGACCAACCTATTGACCCAATAGGTCAACTTTTGACCAAAAAGTCAATTTTGCTCAAAATTGTCAATTTTTGATCTCTCGACCGCCTCATTGACCTAAATAGGTCAAATTTTGACAAAGACAACTTTGGTCAAAATTATCAGTCCTTAACTTAATGACCAACCCATTGACCCAATATGTCAACTTTGACCAAAAAGTCAATTTTGATTAAAATAGTCAATTTTTGACTTAATGACCAATTTTTTACCCAGTAAACCAATCTCGATCCAAAAAGTTAACTTTGGTCAGGATGGTTAATCTTTGACTAATCTGCGACCCATTGACCCAATAGGACATCTTTTGACCAAAAAGTCAACTTTGGTCAAAATGATCAATCCTTGACCCAATGACCAACACATTGGCCTAATAGGTCAACATTTGACTAAAAAGTCCATTTCGGTCAAAATAAAAAAAAATTTGAATTAATGTCCAATTACTGACCCAATAAGTCAATCTCCGACCAAATAGTCAACTTTAGTCAAAATGGTTAATCCTTGATCCAATGACAAACCCATAGACCCAACAGTCGACTTTTGACCAAAAGCCGATTTTGGTCAAAATAGTCAATTTTTAACCAAATGACCACCCATTGACCCATATGTCAACTTTTGACCAAAAAGTCAACTTTGGTCAAAATGGACAATTTTTGACCCAATGACCAACCCATTGACCCAATAGGTCGCCTTTTGACTAGAAAAGTCATCTATGGTAAAAATGGTCAACTTCTTGATCCAATTACCAACACATT
Source organism: Papilionanthe hookeriana x Papilionanthe teres (assembly GCA_022702705.1). Taxonomy (NCBI): domain Eukaryota; kingdom Viridiplantae; phylum Streptophyta; class Magnoliopsida; order Asparagales; family Orchidaceae; genus Papilionanthe; species Papilionanthe hookeriana x Papilionanthe teres. The sequence continues at coordinate 4,596,921 of CM040432.1, forward strand.
AGCCAAATATGTCAACTTTTGACCAAAAAGTCAATCTTGGTCAAAATGGTCAATTTCTGACCCAATGACCTCCCTGTTGATCCAATGAGTTAACTTTTAACCAAAAATTCAATCTTGGTCAATATATTCAATTTTTGACCTAATGACCAATTAATGACCAGAATAAGTCGATCTCCGACCGAAAAGTTAATTTTTGTCAAAATAATCGATCCTTCACCTAATGACGAACACATTGACCCGAGAGGACAACCTTTGTCCAAAAAGTCAATTTTGGTCAAAATAGTCAATTTTTGACCTAATGACCACCCATTAACCCAATAGGTCAACTTTTGACCAAAAAGTCAACTTTGGTTGAAATGGTCAATTTTTAACCCAATGACCAACCCATTGACCCAATAGGTCTACTTTCAACCAAAAAGTCATCTTTGGTCAAAATGGTCAATTCTTGACCCAATTACCAACTCATTGACCAAATAGGTCGACTTTTGACCAAAAGTCGACTTTGGTCAAAATAGTCGATATCGACCGATTGATCACCCCGTTGACCCAATTGGTTAACTTTTGACCAAAAATTCAATTTTGGTCAAAATAGGTCAACTTTTGACCAAAAAGTAATCTTTGGTCAAAATGGTCAATTTCTGACACATTGACCACCCCATTGACCCAAAGATCAACCCATTAACCCAATAGGTCGGTTTTTGACCGAAAAGTAAATTTTGGTCAAAATAGTTAATTTTTAATCTAATGACCAATTTATTACTCAATAAGTTAATCTCTGACCAAAAAGTCAACTTTGGTCAAAATATTCAATCCTTAACCCAATGAAAAACCCATTGACCCAATAGGTCAACTTTTAACCAAAAAGTCAATTTTGGTCAAATAGTCAATTTTTGATTCGAATGACCACCAATTGACCCAATAAGTCAACTTTTGACCAAAAAGTCAACTTTTGTCAAATGATAAGTCAACTTTTGACCAATAAGTCAACTTTTGACCAAAATAGATCAACGTTTGACCAAAAAAGTTAATTTTAGTCAAAATGGTCAACTTCTGACATAATGACCTCCCCGTTGATCCAATGGCTCAACTTTTGACCAAAAATTTAATTTTAGTCAAAATAATTAATTTTTGACCTAATGACCAAAATAGTCAATTTTTGAATTAATGACCAATTATTGACCCAATAAGTCAATCTCTGACCAAAAAGTCAACTTTGGACAAAATGGTCAATGATTGACCCAATGACAAACACATTGCCTGATAAGTCAAATTTTGACCAAAAAGTCAATTTTGGTCACAATAGTCGATTTTTGACCTAATGACCACCCATTGACCAAATAGGTCAACTTTTGACCAAAAAGTCAACTTTAGTCAAAATGGTCAATTTTTTACCCAATGATCAACCAATTGACTAAATTGGTCAAATTTTGACCGAAAAGTCAACTTTTTAGGTCAAAATAGACAATTTTTTATCTCATGACCAATTAATTACTAAATAAGTTATTCTCTGACCAAAAAGTCAACTTTGGTCAAAATATTCAATCCTTAACCCAATGACAAACCCTTTGACCCTATAGGTCAACTTTTGACCAAATAGTCAATTTTGGAAAAATAGTCAATTTTTGACTGAATGACCACCAATTGACCTAATAAGTCAACTTTTGACCAAAAAGTCAACTTTGGTCAAATGATAAGTCAACTTTTGACCAATAAGTCAACTTTTGACCAGCATAGATCAACTTTTGACCAAAAAAGTTAATTTTAGTCAAAATGGTCAACTTCTGACATAATGACCTCCCCGTTGACCCAATGGCTCAACTTTTGACAAAAAATTTAAGTTTAGTCAAAATAATTAATTTTTGACCTAATGACCAAAATTGTCAATTTTTTGAATTAATGACCAATTATTGACCCAATAAGTCAATCTCTGACCAAAAAGTCAACTTTGGACAAAATGGTCAATGAGTGACCCAATGACAAACTCATTGCCCAATAAGTCAAATTTTGACCAAAAAGTCAATTTTGGTTAAAATAGTCAATTTTTGACCTAATGACCACCTATTGACCAAATAGGTCAACTTTTGACCAAAAAGACAACTTTATTTAAAATGGTCAATTTTTTGACCCAATGATCAACCCATTGACTAAATTAGTCAAAGTTTGACCGAAAAGTCAACTTTTTAAGTCAAAATAGACAATTTTTGACCTAATGACCAATTATTGACCCAATAAGTAAATCTCTGACCAAAAAGTCAACTTTGGTCATAATTATCAATCATTGACCCAATGACAAACCTATTGACCCAACATGTCAACCTGTGAAGAAAAAAATAACTTTGGTCAAAATGGTAAATCCTTGACCCAATAACCAACCCACCGACCCAATAGATCGACTTTTGTCCAAAAAGTTAATTTTCGTCAAAATAGTAAATTTTTTACATAATTGCCAATTATTGACCTAATATGTCAGCTTTTGAACAAAAAAGCTAATTTCGGTCAAAATTAGCAATTTTTTACCTAATGACCACCTCATTGACCCAAAAGGTCAACTTTTGACCAAAAGTCAAATTGGGTCAAATGGTCAATTTCTGACACAATGACCTAAATGTCAACTTTGGTGAAAATGGTCAATCCTTCATCCAATGACCAACCCATTGACCCAATTTGTTAACTTTTGACTAAAAAGTCAACTTTGGCCAAAATAGTTAATCCTCGACCCAATGACCAACCTATTGACCCAATAGGTTAACTTTTGACCAAAAAGTCAATTTTGCTCAAAGTTTGTCAATTTTTGATCTACTGACCGCCTCATTGACCTAAATAGGTCAAATTTTAACCAAAAGACAACTTTGGTCAAAATTCTTTGGTCAAAATTGTCAATCCTTAACCCAATGACCAACCCATTGACCCAATATGTCAACTTTGACCAAAAAGTCAATTTTGATTAAAATAGTCAATTTTTGACCTAATGACTAATTTTTACCCAGTAAACCAATCTCGATCAAAAAAGTCAACTTTGGTCAGGATGGTTAATCTTTGGCCTAATGCCTAACCCATTGACCCAATAGGACATCTTTTGACAAAAAAGTCAACTTTGGTCAAAATGATCAATCCTTGACCTAATGACCAATCCGTTGGCCTAATAGGTCAACATTTGACCAAAAAGTCAATTTCGGTCAAAATAAAAAATTTTTGAATTAATGACCAATTACTGACCCAATAAGTCAATCTCTACCAAATAGTCAACTTTAGTCAAAATGGTCAATCCTTGATCCAATGACAAACCCATAGATCCAATAGGTCTACTTTTGACCAAAAAGCCAATTTTGGTCAAAATAGTAAATTTTTGACCGAATGACCACACTGACCCACAGGTCAACTTTTGACCAAAAAAGTCATCTTTGGTAAAAATGGTCAACTTATTGATCCAATTACCAACACATTGGCCAAATATGTCAACTTTTGACCAAAAAGTCAACTTTGGTCAAAATGGTCAATTTCTGACCTAATAACCTCCTCGTTGACCCAATGAGTTAACTTTTGACCAAAAATTCAATCTTGGTCAAAATAGTCAATTTATGACCTAGTGACCAATTAATGACCAAATAAGTCAATCTCTGACAAAAAAGTTAATTTTTGTCAAAATAATCAATTCTTCACCCAATGACAAACACATTGACCCAACAGAACAACCTTTGACCAAAAAGTCAATTTTGGTTAAAATAGTCAATTTTTGACCTAATGACCACCCATTAACCCAATAGGTCAACTTTTGACCAAAAAGTCAACTTTGGTCAAAAAGGTATGTATGTATATATATATATATATATATATATATATATATATATATATATATATATATATATATATATGTATATATTTATATAATATTATTTTTTTATTTTAAATATTTTAAGTATAGTATATTATTTATAAATATAATTTAAATATAAAAATAATTAATAGTTAAATAAATTATAAATATATGTATATATAAATAAATAAATATATACATATACATATAATAGTATTTTTTTATTTTAAATGTTTTAAGTATAGTATATTATTTATAAATATAATTTAATTATAAAAATATTTAATAATTAAATAAATTATAAATAAAAATATTGGGTCATTAGGTGTATTATTGGGTCAAGGATTGATTATTTTGACCAAAGTTCACTTTTGGATAGAGATTAGCTTATTGAGTCAATAATTGGTCATTAATTCAAAAATTGACTATTTTGACCAAAATTGACTTTTTGGTCAAAAGGTGACCTATTGGGTCAATGGGTTTGTCATTGGATCAAGGATTGACCATTTTCACCAAAGTTAACTTTTTGGTTAGAGATTGACTTATTGGGTCATTAATTAAAAAATTGTTTATTTTAACCAAAATTGACTTTTTGGTCAAATGTTGACCTATTAGGCCAATGAGTTGGTCATTGGGTCAAGGATGGACCATTTTGACCAAAGTTGACTTTTTGGTCAAAAGATGACCTATTGGGTCAATAGGTTGAGCATTAGGTCAAAGATTAACCATCTTGACCAAAGTTGACTTTTTGGTCAAAGATTGGTTTACTGGGTAGAAAATTGGTCATTAAGTAAAAAATTGACTATTTTAATCAAAATTGACTGTTTAATTAAAAGTTGACCTACTGGGTCAATGAGTTGGTCATTGGGTTAAGGATTGACTATTTTGACCAAAGTTGACTTTTAGTCAAAATTTGACCTATTTAGGTCAATGAGGAGGTCAGTAGGTCAAAAATTGAGAATTTTGAGCAAAATTGACTTTTTAGTCAAAAGTTGACCTATTGGGTCAATAGGTTGGTCAATGGGTCAAGGATTTACCATTTTGACCAAAGTTGACTTTTTAGTAAAAAGTTAACAAATTGGGTCAATTGGTTGGTCATTGGATCAAGGATTCAACATTTTAAAAAAAGTTGACATTTAGGTCATTGTGTCAGAAATTGACCATTTTGACCAAATCTGACTTTTGGCAAAAGTTGACCTTTTGGGTCAATGAGATGGTCATTAGGTTGAAAATTGACTTTTTTTTCAAAAGTTCACCTAATGGGTCAATAATTGGTAATTATGTCAAAATTTACTATTTTGACCAAAATTGACTTTTTAGTCAGAAGTCGATCTATTGGGTCAGTGGGTTGGTTATTGGGTCAATGATTGACAATTATGACTAAAGTTGACTTTTTGGTCAAAGATTTACTTATTGGGTTTAAAATTGGTCATTAGGTCAGAAATTTTCAATTTTGACCAAAAAGTTGACTTTTTAGTCAAAATTTGACCAATTTGCCTAGCGGGTTGGTCATTGGGTCAAAAATTGACCATTTTGACCAAAGTTGACTTTTTGGTCGAAAGTTGACCTATTTGGTTAATGGGGGTCATTAGGTCAAATTTGGTATTTTGACCAAAATTGACTTTTGGTCGAAAAGTTGACATATTAGGTCGATGGGTTGGTTATTGGGTCAAGGTATAACCATTTTGACCAAAGTTGACTTTTTGGTTAAAAGTTAACTTATTGGGTCAATGGGTTGGTCATTGGGTCAGAAATTGATCATTTTAACTAAACTTGACTTTTTGGTCAAAAGTTCACCTATTGGGTTAATGAGTTTGTCATTGGGTCAAAGATTGACCATTTTCATCAAAGTTAACTTTTTGGTCAGAGATTGGCTTACTGGGTCAATTATTGGTCATTTGGTCAAAAATTTACTATTTTGACCAAAATTGAATTTTTTGTCAAAAGTTAACCCATTGGGTCAATTGATGGGGTGGTCATTGGATCGAGAATTGTCCATTTTGACCAAAGATGACTTTTGTCGAAAGTTGACTCTTTGGGTCAATGGGTTGGTCATTGGGTCAAGGATAGACCATTTTGACAAAGTTTACTTTTTGGTCAGAGATTGGCTTACTTGGTTAATAATTGGTCATTAGGTCAAAAATTGACTATTTTGTCCAAAATTTATTTTTGGTCGAACGATCGACTCTTCAGATCGATGTGTTGGTCATTAGGTTAAAAATTGATCCTTTTGACCAAAGTTGACTTTTTGGTCAAAAGTTTACCTATTATGTCAATGGGTTGGTCATTGGGTCGAAGATTGATCATTTTGACCATAGTTAACTTTTTGGTCGGATATCGACTTATTGGGTCTAAAATTGGTCATTAGGTCAAAAATTGATTATTTTGACCAAAATTAAATTTTTTGTCAAACGTTTACCCATTGGGTCAGAAATTGACCATTTTGACCAAAGTTAACTTTTTGGTCAAAAGTTGACGTATTTGGTCAATGAGTTGGTAATTGGGTCAAGATTTGACCATTTTAACTGAAGAAAACTTTTTGGTCAAAATTTGATATATTGGGCCAACGGGTAGGTCATTGGGTCAAAAATTGACCATTTTGACCAAAGTTGACTTTTTTGGTCAAAAGTTGACCTATTGGGTTAATAGGTGGTGATTAGGTCAAAAATTGACTATTTTAACCAAAATTAACTTTTTGGTCAAAAGTTGTCCTGTTGGGTCAATATATTTGTCATTGGGTGAACGATTAATTATTTTGACAAAAATTAACTTTTTGGTCAAAGATTAACTTATTTGGTCATTAATTGGTCATTAGGCCAAAAATTGACTATTAAATATTTTTTTAACTAAATTATATTTATAAATAATATACTTATACTTAAAAATTTTAAAATAAAAATTAATATTATATAAAATTATATATATATATATATATATATATATATATATATATATACACATATATATTTTATTATTTATAATTTTTTTAACAATTAAAAATTTTTATATTTAAATTATATTTATAAATAATATCCTATACTTAAAATATTTAAAATAAAAGAATAATATTATATATATATATATATTTATATATATATATATATATATATGTCTCTGCTAGGGTTTTGATGGAGCTCCCTGTGGCGTTGGATCGGATATCTTGGGTGGCCGGTCGGAGTTGGGTGCTTGGTAAGTCTAGTTTTCCTCCCCTTGGCTGCTGTGGTGGCTTCGGGAGTTTTGGGAATTCTTTGGGTGTTCCCGGGCTCCAGTTCAATAGAGTTACTGTTCCATTGGGTGAGGCCTGCTGGTTTGACTGCTGTGGCTTGTTTGTTTTCCCGGGCTTGATTGTTTGACCCCTGTCACTCTGCTGGAGTGGTGTGCTGGTTCCTATGGCTAGCAACTCTTCAGCCATCCCTGGGATTCTTCCCTTTTCTGCTGTTGGTTCTTATGCGAGGCGATTACTAATGGTATTGTTAATACCAGAAATTTTGAACACTTAGTATTCCCTCAGTCCCTGCATGATGCTGCAGCTGGCAGGAGTGAAGCCCCTTTCATCAGGCCGTTAGGCATTAAGGAGGGAATGCCTGCTATCAGGTTTACTACCCAGGAAATGCTCTCTTTAACGAAGGCCGTGAAACTCAGCTATAGTGGGCCAATTTAAATATGGACACCCTAAAATGGAATTGGTTAGGAAGAGCTTTGTTGATTTGAACTTGGTGGGTCGGTGGAAGCCGAGCTTGATGGATGGGAGACACCTCCTAATCGAGGCTCGCAAGGGAGGAGGACTATGCCACTATTCTGGGTCGACGGGCTATGGTGATAGCTGGAACCCCTATGAAGGTGTTTAAGTGGACACCTGACTTTGATCCTAACAAAGAGCCCTTGATTAAACCTCTATGGTTTAATTTCCCTCAGCTTCCCATTCATTTATATCATCCCAATACCCTTTTTCAAATTAGCGAGCTTTAGGTACCCCACTCGAGGTGGACTCTCCCACCCATGATATGGGCGATGCTTGGAGCTGCTGAGAGTCTTCGGTTGAGAGGGATGTAACCCTTCCGGATCCGGACAAGGTATGGATTATCACTAATGATGAAGGAGATGGATTCCGGCAACAGGTGGTT